>SJYC01045135.1:0-22656 GCA_006408675.1 Madoqua kirkii | reverse complement strand
TCTTCACTTTCTGCCATAAGGGTGGTGTCATCAGCATATCTGAGGTTATTGATATTTCTCCTGGCAATCTTGATTCCAGCTTATGTTTCTTCCAGTCCAGTGTTTCTCATGATGTACTCTGCATATAAGTTAAATAAGCAAGGTAACAATATACAGCCTTGACGTACTCCTTTTCCTATTTGGAACCAGTCTGTTGGTCCATGTCAAGTTCTAACTGTTGCTTCCTGACCTGCATACAGATTTCTCAAGAGGCAAGTTAGGTGGTCTGGTATTCCCATCTCTTTTAGAATTTTCCACAGTTTATTGTGATCCACACAATCAAAGGTTTTGGCATAGTCAATAAAGCAGAAATAGATATTTTTCTGGAACTCTCTTGCTTTTTCCATGATCCAGCGGATGTTGGCAATTTGATCTCTGGTTCCTCTGCCTTTTCTAAAACCAACTTGAACATCAGGGAGTTCACGGTTCACATATTGCTGAAGCCTGCCTTGGAGAATTTTGAGCATTACTTTACTAGCCCTTGTATAAAATTAAAAAATGATACAACCTGAAATCCCAGTACAATTTCTAAAATATGAAAAATTCATGTAACTGTTAGTTATCCTTATACCAAGCAAGGTCATAAATTCAACAAGATATATAAGGCCACACTGACTTCATTTTACTGAGTTAGCCCGCAAAAGTTAAGAAATAGAAAATTCATCAATTATTGAAACTTTCCACTTTGAGACTACAAACCTATTTTCCCTACATATAATCTTTATTGCATAAGAAATAAACATTCAGTATTCAGACTAGCATTAATACCACGAAGCATGCTATATACCACACCCATCCTTTACTTAAAATGTTTCAGTATCCAATATATTTACCTCTACTTGGAGCAGTTCTTCCTAGGTTTCAGTTCCATAAACACTCTCTCCCCACCTCTCCTGGGTTCCCTGATTGTTCTTACAGTCTCTCCTCCAGAAAGATCCCCAAAACAAGGGCTTAACCTAACATTTCAGAGAAGGAGCCAAAAAAGGACTAAGGTACTCAGGATCAGAAACCAAGGCCAAGAAAACCCTTTGCTTTGGCCAGAGATCTGCTTCTTCCCACCTATCCTAGGACTTTGTTCTATCAACTGTTCAACTGCTTTTATCTACATAGTGAATCTATTTTATGGACTTTTTCTTGCTTGCAAGCCTATCTATGCTTCCCAACTAATTTCTTATTTACCACTTATTTTCTTTAACCTGCAACTGTGGAGCAAAAAAGAATCAAGTCAAATGGAAAGTCATCTCCTTATATAGAATTCCTAATAAAATCATAACAAACTTTCCAGATACCCCTTTATATATGTACACTTATACAACAGTTATAATATGTAACTGGGATTTTTCATAACTGTGATCAGACTTTACATGAAGTATGATAACTTGCTCAAATTTCATCAGGTTGTGAGCATCGTCTCCTACCAATGAACCAGACCAGTATCACTCTGTTTCTTAGAAGTGTCAGTTTTATCTGTAGCCTCTACCCACCAATACCATTCACTCAATTATGCCCAATACTGTTTTTATGAAGACCGCAGCCAGTTTTCAGAGCCTCGATTTAAGATCTCATCCTCAGTCTCTGGTCCTCCCAGCTCCTGTGTCTGGGTCATTACTGAAAGTTTTCTTCCTCTTCTAGCTCCCATGACAATGTCTTCTGAAGATGTAGTCTGAACTCTCACTCTTGTGATTTCCATTAATCCTCTTATAGGTCAGGCCCTTGCTACCTCGAGCTTAGACACCCTAACCACTCTACCCTCTGCCCCACCTACCTTTCTCTACTTCCCTCTCCATTCTACTGTAGGGTCAGTTTTTCTGCTTTTATTCTCATCATAAGATTTCTATTATGCCTTACTCTCATGAAATAATTACAGTTTATAAAGCGTTTTCACATAGCTGACTGGAAATAAAAAGTGAAAGTGAATGTATTAGTTGTCTGACTCTGGACTGTAGCCCGCCAGGCTCTTCTATCCATGGAATTCTCCGGGCAAGAATAGTGGAGTGGGTAGCCTTTCCCTTCTCCAGGGAATCTTCCCTATCCAGGGATCAAACCCAGATCTCCTGTATTGCAGATGGATTCTTTACCATTTGAGCCATCAATGAAGCTCCTGGAAATAAGCCTAGACTATTTACAATTTTCCCAGATGCCTGGGAAAATTCTAAGATTTTGTTACTATTTTTCAGAGCAGGGGGTAAGGAATTAATATATATATCAAAAGCTGAGACACAGTCTAACTTCCATGCAAGGAGGAGGTAAAGACAGAGTAGGGTGGGTAGGGTGTAGAACATGAGAGAACGGAACAGAATTGGAAAGAGTCAGCAGCTCTATGATGGATGAAATGACTTTGGCAGAGGAAGTGGTGACTGGGGAGAACCCAACTCATTTAATTTTCAGGGCTGTCTAAGAACATAACCCACCTTAAGCAGAAAGACCCTTATGGCATGATATTTGGAGATGTAATTTATGACTCCATGACCCTCTTGTGGGGGGAAAAAAAGCCTTTAAGTAGGAACAACCAGGAGACTAAGGCAAAGACAGGAGCTGCTGGCTGGAGCTCAGCAAAAGGCAGCCCCACATCGCAGAGCGCCCTGCAGTAGTTCACTGCTGCCTTTTGCTCTGTGACTTAACTACAAATATGAACACATAATATCAAGGTTATCCATATCCCAAACTTAGCTTCATAAGTAAAAAGAGAACTTGGAAGATTTACATATGTAGCAAAATAGTTCAAGGAGAAGGTTCTCTGGACCACAGTCATCACAAAGTAAAAGTGAAGCTATACTTAAAGTTCAAAAGTTAAACCCAGAGCTATCACTATAAATCACACTCCATAGTAAGAAGGATGGAAAAAAGAGAATTACAGAGCTAAGAGAATCATTATAAATTAAAGGCTTTTTGTTTTGTTTTTATGTATCAGAAGTCAACTTTCATCTTGACCACAAAGATTTCAGTCAACAAAGTGTACTCCACATTTTTAGAAAGGTTTTCTTAAAATCAGTAAATGCATTGCTTTATTTACTTGAACCTTAACTGACAATGAAAATGAAGTAGGGAATACTTACCTGAGTCCATATCTTAGATATCATTATAACCCTATATAAGAGGAATCCTTTTAAAGCAAAAGTGATGTGAGCCACACCCAGCTGTGAATGCTCTCTCTTCCCTTGCCCCAACCTTCAGCAGTGCTCCCCAAAGCTGAAGCATAAGAACATATGTAATTTTTGCAGTTTGAAGCTCCATGGCCCAAACCTCAAACAAATTTTTCTGTTTAATTAACCACTGTCCAGTGTCAACTATCCTGCTCTCCTCTAGGTTGTAAATCAGCAGCTAAATTCAACAGGAACTTCTTCATTATATGGTGACTATACCAATCTCCGGGCTTCCCTAGTAGCTCAGATGGTAAAGCATCTGCCTGCAATGCAGGAGGCCTGGGTTCAATCCCTCGGTTGGTAAGATCCCATGGAGGAGGATGTGGCAACCCACTCCAGTACTTTGCCTGGAGAATTCCATGGACCCAGGAGCCCGGCAGGCTATAGTCTGTGGGGTCGCAAGGAGTCAGATGTGACTGAGCGACTAACACACACACACAGACACACACACACAGACACACACACATACACACCCTATCTCTATATATCTAAAGCCAAGCAAAAATTAGACCTTTAAACATAACTAGAGTAATTTATTTTGTCAGGATCTTAATAAGTCAAATGGCTCAGCCTATTTCTATGAGATTTAATTCAAGTGTGCAGGTGAATAAACAGATCTTAATTCCCAGCTTTGAAGACCATGTTTATTTGCTCTCCCCGTAAGCTTCAACTTTTCCAGCCCTGAAGCCTGCTGAGATCCAGGGCCTCATCATTCCAACCAAAATACTTTTATAAATCTAGACCCACCCAAAATTCTAAGGATTAAATATATCACATAAAACACTAAAAATCCTCTAAAAGGTGTTAGACAGTGGTATTAACACAAATCCACACATATCTCCTTGACGGGAAAAGGAATATACAGAAAGCAAAAAATCATGAGGCAGAAACCAGGTAACAATTCCTTATATCACTAATAAGTACACAAGGAGAAAAAAAACAGCCTAAGTAAAACTCTTTACTCTTAATTCTAATCACGTTATGTGTATTCCTTTTAAATTGCAAAGTAAGTTTGGTTTTTTATGAATCCTGATATTTTAAGTTTGATCCTTTGTTAAATCAAACCCAGTTACACACATTTTATCCCATAGAACATTTTATGTAGGTGCCGAATGCCCATCTGTTTCCAATATACTCGTAATACTTCTAAAAAGTGTTCCCCTGTTTCTGTTGTAAGTTCTGCCAAACAAGAAGAAATCTAAATTCTTACTAGTTGAAAGCACCCATTCCTGACAAAGGGTACAGATTTCTAATTCTGAAAGTAATAAGACTGAACAATAGGTTGTTAGCATAGCGTCTTAGCCTCATTCCATAGTTTCAAGTTAACTAATGTTACAAGTTCAACAGCTTTTCAAAAAAAAATGACACTTATTATTAACTTCATTGATCCATCCTATCACAAAATTGCTAATATTTATCTCCACCCAATTCCAAATTCAAGATACATATTTGGAAACAAAACCCCTGTCTCTGGCACCAATAATATAGGACTTGCATGTCAGATCCTATACAAATCAAGTTGAGCATAGATCCTTCCACTAGAACTTGGCTTCACTGGGATAAAAAAAATCCTGTAATCATGCATACTACCAAGCTCAAACTTGACCAGGCCATCAAGATTATGAATGAACAAGCCATGCCAAATTTGACCAAAATGAGAAATACTTTCAGAGTACTTTATTTTACATTAAATTTTAAATGTTGATAAAAATGAAACATGTAATCTGATCTTTGATGCAAAGACAACAGACTTTAACATGCTAGATATTCACCATTACAATCATGCTTTAGAAAACAGATGTTAAAATGAACAATTTTAATGAAGCTCTGACAGAGCTAAGTTTCTGAATGTCCACTGAAGTTTTAGGGGAGCTAAAATAACATGAGTTTAGTCTAGGAAAAAAAAAATGAGAAGAGTAAACTTGTGCCAACAATTCAAAAGTTTCATAACCTGTAGAATTGAAACACACCTTCTCAGAATCATTTTTTTATCTTTTGTTATGAGTGCTTCAATAGATACCAATATTTTTAGAAAAAGACTTATGAAACTTTTAGCTTCTCCAAGAAGTATTAGCTTTGAGAAACTCATATCCATTGGGTGTCTGAAAATGTTATTAGTCAATAATTAAAAATATTATTGTTTATCCACCTAAAACATGTCAATTAGGAATGAAAGACTGGATATATCCCTAACTAGACTGGATATATCCCTAGCTTCAGAAGTATTCCTTAGGAAAATAATACTTATAAAATTTTATAAGCCTCCCAAAATATTGAAATCATCTCTGAAAGTGATGACTTCTAAGGACTTCCCTGGAGGCTCAGACAATCAAGTGTCTGCCTATAACGCAGGAGACCCAGGTTCAATCCCTGGGTCAGGAAGATCTCCTGGAGAAGGAAATGGCAACCCATCCCAGTATTCTTGCCTGAAAAATCCCATGGATAGAGAAGCCTGGTAGGCTACAGTTCATGGGGTCGCAAACAGTCCAACATAACTGAGCAACTTCACTTTCACTTTCTGAAAGAAAGTCATGTCTGACTCTGTGATCTCATGGACTGTAGCCTGCCAGGCTCCTCTGTCCATGGAATTCTCCAGGCCAGAACACCGCATTGGGTAGCCATTCCTTTCTCCAGAGGATCTTCCCAGCCCAGGTCTCCCACATTGCAGGAGGATTCTTTACCATCTGAGCCACCCAGAGAAGCCCAAGAATACTGGAGTGGGTAGTCTATCCCTTCTTCAGGGGATCTTCCTGACCCAGGAATTGAATCAAGGTCTCCTACATTGCAGGCTGATTCTTTACCAATTGAGATACCAAGTAACATTCTTAATGACATCAGGATTAAAGGAATTTAATTAGATGATTTTTCTGCTCCTACCAAAGTATGTATCTGACTGTAAAAAAACTCAAATCTACTAGAAGATTTTAAAATATGGAGGGAGAAAGTTAAGTAGAGTTACAAGTTTATTTTAACACATGAAGTGCTTAATATCATCACAAAAAATGAGAAAAAGAACCACAACTATAAGCTCCTAATTCCTCTTGAGTGCTAGCACCACATGAGTCATAATCCTCATAGATTGGCACCTCAGAAATACATTTACAACCGAGATTAGCCATGGCTGTTGTGTGGTTAACCAGATGGGATATTTTTTTTTAATATATTACAAGGAAGCAGAAAGCTTGTATGAGGCATGTGCCACGCATGCTTCAAGTCTGAATTAACTAAGATGTCCCAGGGAAGCCCAGAATACTCAGAAGGCAGGTCAAAGATGATTAACTAAGATATGGTTGCAGAATAAATGTGGATGGAATCTTACATGAGTTTGTTTGAAGGCACAGTGGACATATTCAGAAAACAGCACACACATTCCCCTTTTAATTTAACAAATCATCATTAATATTCAAGGCAGTCTGCTAAAACTGGAGGAAATTCAAAGGGCGCACCTAAGCAGTCACTGCAATCATCAGGAAAAATTATTTTGGTGCAACACATTTTACCTTGAGACAAAGCAGTATCCTTTCAGCATAGTTCACCCTAAATGTAAGCAGCTGAAGCACATGCGGGTTACACATCTGGAGATGTGAGCCACAGATTTCCCTAAAGAGCTTTTGAATGCACATGTTACATTGCAATGCAAGGTAACACAGTGTTTTTTGTTTGTTTGTTTTTAATCAGTACCCATCAGGTCCTGATCCTGAGAGTTTGGCACCACTGAGTTCTAGAAGTTCAAGGAAGGTTGAAACGAGCACTGTGATATGCCAGTTCTAGGCACACATCAACTAACCATCAAGTAGAAAGTAAGAATTTGAATGAATTAAATGAGACCCAGAAACATTTTTCCAAGAACAGTCATTAACACCCAACATCAAGTAAGAAGACCCAAGCAAATATGAAATTAGCTATGTATAGATGCTAACAAAAAATTAAAATCATGAGCCCTCAAGTAAGCATATACAATTCCCCAAAGAGTGAAGTATTTCTCATAATGAACACTCACTGTTGAAGTCAAGGCCTTTAAGAATTATTCCTCTTCCCCTCACTCCCACCACAAACTCTGACACAAAAATCTTAATGCATATTCTCAGGCTAAATGTTAACTGACAGATAACGGGGGAAAATGTACAATTAAGGATCTGAACGTGCTCATCCCCAAACTAAACTATTAACATGGGCAAAGGCATAAGCTCTTCAGTTTCTACAACAGCCATGGCCGTTAACATTCATTAGGTGATGAAGTCAGAACAATATAAGATGCTTTGAGACTGCTCACTTGCCCAAAGTTAGATGATGTTTTGAAACAAAGGAAGATATATCTTACTTTGTATAAAATAAGCCACCAGCTTGAATCTGGACAGAGGAAAAAAAATTTACTCCATCAAACTGTTCTAATGCCAGAAGATATGTAAGCTTAAAGTTAGAATGTGTGGGATCCTCTGAGCCGTGCCTAGAAACTGCTGGGTAGTATAGATTATTCACGTCAAGGGTTGGCGGGGACTTTCTCAACATACTTAAAAGACCCTGTGGAAATGTTGACAGAATGTTGGTGCTAATGGTAACTCAAACATGAGCAGATCTAAATATATACATTTATGAAGATTGTGAAACCACCACTTTCACATGAGTCCAAGTTTACACAAGGAGATAATCCAATTATTTAAATAGAAAAAACCAACTGCCCATAAACAGAGCTGGACTTCTATTCCATAAAGTACTTAAATACTTCTTATACTAACAGTATTTCAAAATAAGTTCTGCATACTTCCTAAATACTGTAAGCTAAGTGCCATAGTGTCTGACCTACCCAACTGCCGATAGGAAACCGCCCCTTCCAAAGATTAAATTGGTTTTTTATTTTTTTAATTTTTTTAAAATTTTTTCATATTTTTATTATTTTTACTTTACAATATTGTATTGGTTTTGCCATACATCAACATGAGTCCGCCACATGTGTGCACATGTTCCTCATCCTGAACCCCCCTCCCACCTTCCTCCCCTCTGAGTCATCCCAGAAACAAGGTATGATGGAATTCTCACTGTGTACAAGTTACTTAACTGTCTCTCATGTACCACGTGCTCCCTAGAATAGAAACTGACTTCTGTTTATTTCACAATTTTAATTTTAAGACAATAAAGGACAAGTCAACTGGATAGCTTATGTGGTGTCATAAACACAGCCCTCAAGAACCACCAGTGTCATAACTAACCAGATTAAAGAATCCATGTGTTTTAGATGTGGATTATACCACTGTGTTTTAAAATTGAGAATGAATACTGTTAGCTACACTGCCCTAGAGAAAGGTCTCTTCAAATGAAGAAAATTTTAAAAAAATTTACATTGTCTTAATGAAAAACACACT
Source organism: Madoqua kirkii (assembly GCA_006408675.1). Lineage (NCBI taxonomy): Eukaryota > Metazoa > Chordata > Mammalia > Artiodactyla > Bovidae > Madoqua > Madoqua kirkii. Next base: position 14,114 of record SJYC01045135.1, on the reverse strand, counting down.
AGCAAACCCTTAGGGCTGACAAACATTATTGTATAACAATTATTCAGGAATACACTATGATGCAAAAATAAAAAGTGAAAGCTTTATTACACTCGATCTAGGTCACTGTGGGTGAAATACCACATAGACTTAATTAAAATTAGAAAGATTCACTATTAAATCTTCAGACCAACACAGGGTCTAGTTCTCAGTAATTTTTAAATCAATCACTTGCATTTAACATTTATCAAAGTTCATTTTAACATGCTTTGTCAGTTTGCTAAGTTTATAGCAATCAATACCTTAATTTGAAATCTAGGTACTTAATCGTTCTTGTTCTAAGAAGTTATGTGATTCAGAACAAGAAGAAATGAAAATGAGGAAAATCAATATGGGAGGAGAAGAAAATGAACACAGAGGAACACACTATGTGACAAACTGCAGGCTATATGCTTTCATCATTTTTGAAAGTAGTGCTTATTACTCATGATTTCTGTTTATCAGAAGTGAATAAACAGATTACAGAGTTTAAGAAACCTTTCCAAAGTCATACACTTTGTTAGTGACAAATTTAAATCCAGCTTTGATTTCAAAAAAGCCAGGCTTTTAATTTCCTCATTAAAAGATATATGTACAGCACCTAGGGAAAAAAATCTATTGTACCAAGATTAAAACTGTGAAAACTTTCTTTCAAATTAGGCTGTACCCTTGTAATTTGCTCACTGCCCCTGTGCTCTGTTTTTAGCTACAAGGAAATAATCAAGCATCCTTTTGATAATTAGTCACTAAGAGTACTAAACTAATTCTTTCCTAACATAACTAGGACTATACTAAGTCCCATTAATCAACAAAATTAGGATGTCATCCCCAAGAACACTTCAGAGTCAAATTGCTGATATAGCAAGAAGGATAATAGGGGAAACTGAGTTACAGGTTTCTTCTGGCAGAAGTTAGACAGAAATCCTCAAAATTATAAATGGAAAGTCTTTTAACGGTTTGGGCATACAGCAAAAGGCCAGCACTTTTAAAACTGGAATCTCCAATTGACAAGTTCAAAAAAACATCACCCCCAAACCATGCAATTTCCTGCAAATGGGTCACTCTCCTCACTGTCTTTGAAGACAAATCCCACCCCGGACAAGGAGCCTTTGATGTAACACAGCAAGTGTACCTGTGTAATTAGAAAGGCTCTGTGCGCCATCCAAATGAGTCAAACTAGACTTTCAAGACGCACTGCAGTGAAGCGGTACAGACTGGCAGAGTGACACCGAGTTCAAGAGCCGTTTGCCTCTGCTCCCAGCCATAATTCTCCTTTACTCCTCCAAGCCTAAGAAGCCAAAAGAAAATCACACATGCACTGCTGGAAAACTGTCGAAGTAGCTGGTCACTCTCAAAGTGTGGCAAAACTATATGTGCGCATGTTTACAGACATGTGCTTGCTCAGTTGGGTCCAGCTCCTTGAGGCCCCATAGACTGGAGCCCACCAGGCTCCTCTGTCCATGGAATTTTCCAGGCAAAAATACTGGACTGGGCTGCCCTTTCCTTCTCCAGGGTATCTTCTTGACCCAGGGATCGAACCTGTGTCTCTGGCATCTCCTGCATTGACAGGCAGACTCTTTACCACTAGTGCCATCTGGGAAGCCCATTTGCAGATATAGATTTGATTTGTATAGAGAGACCTACATTTATGGCTGTATATATAAATATATTCATATACTGTTTTATGAACCAACTGAGTACAAGTTGTAGATGTTACATTCTACACTGAAATTATACTCTACACTGAAATTTCAGTGTTTGTATATATTTCTAAAACAAGATACTGTCTTATAGTATCTTCCATATTGATACAATCTGACACTATGTTCTAACCGCAGTCCATATTCAGTTATCCCAATACTGTTCCTTTTATCTACTTTTTTCCTAGACTAGAATCCCATCCAAGATTATGCATTGCAGTAGGCTGTCATACCTATCCATCTCCCTTATTCTGGAACAGTTCCTCTTTTGTGAGCTTGATGTTTTGGAAGAGAACAGGTCAGTTATTTACAGGCTATCCATTTGAGTGACTGATCTCATATTTGGGGGATAATGTATGAACTGATGTTATGGCCTTTTCTGTGCAGATCAAGAAGCACTTGATGAATTTGGTTGCAGTACTGGTAATACTAATTTTGATCCCTTGGCTAAAGTTGTACCTGCCAGGTTTCTATATTATAAGGTCACTATTTTACCCTCTGTAACAGGGGCCCCAACCACAGGGCTGATACTGGCTCTAGACCTGTTAGGAACTGATTGAAGCTTCATCTGCAGCTCCCTGATGGTAGAGAATCTGCCTATAATACAGGAGACCCAGGTTCGATCCCTGGGTTGGATCAAGAAGTTCCCCAGGAGAAGAAATGACAACCCATTCCAGTATTCTTGTCCGGAGAATTCCATGCAGAGGAGCCTGGCAGGCTACAGTCTATGGGTTACAAAGAGTAGGACACAGCTGAGCAGGCTAGCAGCTTCACTTTCACTTTATTGCTCGCATTGCCTGAACCATCGCTCGTTACCTGCACCATCCCCTCCACACTGCTGGCATTACTGCCTGAACCATTCCACCTCCCCCCACTGGACAAACTGTCTTCCACGAAACTGGTTCCTGGTGCCAAAAAGGTTGGGAACTGCTGCTCTAGAAGACATATTTTTTGAGGAGATATAGTGAGACTAAGTACCCAACCTGTTCTTCAAACTTCCACACTGGTTTAAAACCTTCCTTGATGAGAATCCATGAAATTAAAAGATGCTTACTCCTTGGAAGCAACCTAGAAGCATATTAAAAAGCAGAGACATTACTTTGCCAACAAAGGTCTGTCTAGTCAAGGCTCTGGTTTTTCCAGTTGTCACGTATGGATGTGAGAGTTGAAATATAAAGAAAGCTGAGCACTGAAGAACTGATGCTTTTGAACTGTGGTGTTGGAGAAGACTCTTGGACTGCAAAGAAATCCAACCAGTCTATCCTAAAGGAAATAAGTCCTGAATGTTCATTGGAAGGACTGATATTGAAGCTGAAACTCCAATACTTTGGCCACCTGATGAGAAGAGCTGACTCATCAGCTCTGATGCTGGGAAAGACCCTGGTGCTGGGAAAGACTGAAGGTGGGAGGAGAAGAGGACGACAGAGGATGAGATGGTTGGATGGCATCACTGACTCAATGGACATGAGTTTGGGTAAACTCCAGGAGTTGGTGATGGACAGCGAGGCCCAGTGTGCTGCAGTCCATGGGGTCCCAAAGAGTCAGACACGACTGAGTGACTGAACTGAACTAGCTTGATGTGTGTGCTTGTGCAGTCATAAAGTCGTGTCCAGCTCTTTGCGACCCCATGCACTGTAGCCCACCAGGCTCCTCTGTCCGTGGGATTCTCTAGGCAAGAATACTGGAGTGGGTTGCCATTTCCTCTTCCAGGGGACCTTCCTGACTCAGGGACTGAACTCGTGTCTCATGCATTGCAGGTCGATTCTTTGCCACTGAGTCACCTGTGTAGCCCAATGATTCTTGCCTGAATCAACTATTCTTTGGATGACTCTCAAAAGTGATTCTCTAACTCTGTCATTCTTCTCTACTTATCAGGGGGCATTCTGGCATTGGGATGAGCTTTCCCTTCTCCCTTATTTGTTGGTCTGCTTGTTTGTTTATATCTGTAGGGAATCACAGATTTTGCTCATTGTGCTATCATTTGTTATATTTGTGCTCAACTTATCCTAGATTTGTTCACTGAGAGCCTTTAAAGGTGGTGGTGTTCATTCACTAAGGTGCTGTGGACTTTAAGCTGTATTTTCTGTGCACACTGCCAAGTGCATAGGGATAGAGAAGAAAGAGATTCATCCTAGAGAGCTAAGTAAGATACAGGTGGTAAGATGACCCGGGTCTTGAAGAGAGACCAGGAGTTTGCCAGCTGGAGGAGAATATCCAAAGGAGAGAAACAAGCCACGCGCAGGTGTCTGCACACGGTTGGAGGAGGCTGGACTCTTTGTGCTTGTACGTCAGATAAACCATGGCCTACCTTTCAGACAACAGCAGAAATAGCAAAAAGGAGACACTCAATACTTAACTGGAACACAAAGAAGCATTTGCTGAGAATTATAATGCTCAGTTCAGTTCAGTTGCTCAGTCGTGTCCAACTCTGAGACCCCATGAATTGCAGCACATCAGGCCTCCCTGTCCATCACCAAATCCTGGAGTTCACCCAAACTCATGTGCATCGAGTCAGTGATGCCATCCAGCCATCTCATCCTCTGTCGCCCCTTTCTCTTCCTGCCCCCAATCCTTCCCAGCATCAGGGCCTTTTCCAAGGAGTCAACTCTTCACATGAGCTGGCCAAAGTATTGGAGTTACAGCTTCAACATCTGTCCTTCCAGTGAATACCCAGGACTCATCTCCTTTAGGACTGACTGGTTGGATCTCCTTGCAGTCCAAGGGACTCTCAAGAGTCTTCTCCAACACCACAGTTCAAAAGCATCAATTCTTCGGCACTCAGCCTTCTTCACAGTCCAACTCTCACATCCATACATGACTACTGGAAAAACCATAGCCTTGACTAGGCAGACCTTTATTAGGTTGGATGGCATCACCAACTTGATGGACATGAGCTTGAGTAAGCTCCGGGAATTGGTGATGGACAGGGAAGCCTGGTGTGCTGCTGTCCATGGGGTTGCAAGGAGTCAGACACGACTGAGTGACTGAACTGAACTGAAGCATGTATTCCTTGCATGATCACATTTAACAGGAAATTCAGTGTAGAAAAATTTCACACTATTAGTATGCAGAGTCACGGTTAACTTTTCAGCATATAATGACTACTAGAGATATACTCACTCTTACCTCCTCCCCCAAAGACCTTCCCTATGTGGAAATAAATAAGAGAAGCTGACATCTCTTATTTTCCATATTTACCTCTATACCCTGTCCCTTTTCAATGACTATAACTTTCCTTCTTTCTTGGAATTAAATCTCAGCTTGCAAATGTGAAATCTTTTATTTATGAAATTTCCTTTAAACAGGGCACTTATGCCCAATATTCACTTCCTCTGTTAAGCTTTCTTAATTTTTATCCACTGAAATGATTTTTATTAAAAAAATAAATTTGAAAAACCTTTTCTCATCACTCATTCTTACATCCACTGTCTCAAAAGTGCCCTGCAAGTGCTATAATTTAACACTAATAAGAGAAATCTGGAGAAGTTTTCTGATGTGCCTTTGCTTTTAAAAATTATTTTGGTGCCTGTTTTAAAGAGTATATTGCATACCTGATCCATATCTAAAGTTGTTTCTATCATTTCCTGAAACTTGGAGAAGTCAGAACGAAGATCAATAAGAGGAGTCACAAAAACTGCCAGCAACAATGCCTGATGTTTTCCTAAAAGAAAAAGAAAAGTAAATAAGTAGGTCCTATTTTTAAAAATGCAAAACTACAAATCATAAAAATCTGATTACAATGAGCAGCGTTTGATCCCAAAAAGCACAAACTGTGCAGCAGATCTCTGAAGTTACTACTTAGCAGGATACCTTAATTCAAACGTGTTTAGGACTTATACAGAAAGGGAGATGGTCTGGCACTCAAAACTCCCTACTAATAAACAGTGCCTCCCCCACAAGTCTGTGAGTGAGGGAGTCAAAGTTGTTCAGTTGTGTCCAACTCTGCGACTCCTGGGATTCTCTAGGCCAGAATACTGGAGTGGATAGCCTTTCCCTTATTCAGGAAATCTTCCCAACCCAGGGATCGAACACAGGTCTCCTGCACTGGAGAGGGATTCTTTACCAACTGAGCCACAAGGGAAGACCCAACAAGTCTGTAATCTCCTTCATAAGCAGTGCTTTATACAGAAACATGACATTAATTACAACCAAATGAACTGTGTTTCCTTGCAGATTTAACGATCCCAAGTCAACGTTATTAAAATAAAGTATCTCTAACTTACCTTATAAATCCCTAATTTCCATTAGTAATACAGTGTTCCAATTAACAGAGGCTAAATCAAGTCACGTATTTACACTGGAACTTTGCTTGATGTTGTTTAAGAGCACATGCTGGGGAATCATATGAGGAGTAAGTGAAGCAACAGAATCTACAGCTTGAAAGGCCTGAGTAGAGAGCGGGAGCCAATCCCTGCTCTCATACTTACTGGCTCTGTGATCTGAAGCCGCCTTTTTTTTGTCTACTGCAATGGAAGTAGTAACAACAGCTACCCAGGAGATCAAAGAGTAAGACCACCATACACAACACTTAGTATATATAGTACCTGAGACTTAATACTGCATTTTACTCCAAAGCAGTAGGTACCAGCCTTTACAGAAGTAGGGGGAGCTCTTGGGAAGATGGTGAAAAAGCTACGATGGCAGTCCAACGACTATGAGAATTCATTTATTATTATTAATCACAACAGTCTCTAGACATATTTAGAAAATAGTACATATGTGTGAAACATTATTTAGACAGTCTATAAACAACACTTTGCCCACATAATGTCTGTTGTGCTACAATGTCTGGTTCTTTAGTCTGAATTAGCTCAGATCGGTTATGAAAGGAATGGCGGCAGCAAAACATGGTGCTAGCACGGATTCACAGCCGATTTCTCCTCCAGACCACTAATGTTTTGAAGAGATCAAGGGCAAGCTTTCCTACAATTGAAGAGCTTGGCAACAGCTACTTGACCTCACAGTAGCTGGCTTAACCATTATACTTCCCACTACGTTAAGATATGTAGAAAGGCTGAATATAGATGAAGAGTACAAAAACATCCACCGGTGTTTAAAAAAATTTTTTTTATAACTGAATTGTATATTCCCTGGTACTGATTTTTAACTTTGTTGAAACTGACCTTTATTTGAAGGGCATCTCAAAGGAAGGAAAAAAAGAGTCCCACACTTAAAAGCTTCAAGTCACTTGATGCTGATATTGGGTACAAATGCAATGGAGATTTCTGTAGGCTACTATTTTAAATTAATTTTTATTGGAGTATAGTTGTTTTACAATAGGCTTTCTGTTTTTTATTAAAGTTTGTGAATGCTCTTGTTAGCAATATTTTAAAATTTTTCATATATTTTGAGGTCTACCTTATCACCATTTTTTTCTGTTCTTTTCTACCACATGACTTTGAAGAAGTTCAGGTTTCCTGAAAAAACACAAGTAGTATCACTGTAGCAACACCTGTACAAACTTCAGAATATGTCCTCTAGTCCCTCACACACAGGCCCACTTGCTGTAGCTCTTCTGAGAGTTACTGTTCCTTCTCTGCTCGCTTGCTCCCTATCCTGCAAGCCTTAACTAGCATCTTTTTAAATAAATTAATTGATATCAGAGTATAATTGCTTTACCATGTTAAGTTAGTTTCTGTTGTACAGCAAAATAAATCAGTTACACACACGTATATATCCCATCTTTTTTTGGATTTCCTCCCCATTTAGCTCATCCCAGAGCACTGAGTAGAGTTCCCTGTGCTATATAACAGATTCTCGTTAGTTATCTACTTTAAAGATAGTTGTGTATATATGTCAATTCCAATCTACCAACTCATCCCACCCTGCCCTGTTCCTCCTTGATAACCGTAAGTTTTTTTCTACATTTGTGACTCTACTTTTGCTCTGTAAGTAAGTTCATCAGTACCAGTTTTCTAGATTTCACATTTAAGTGATATTATACAATATTTTTCTTTCTCTTTCTGACTTACTTCACTCTCTATGACAATCTCTAGGTCTATTGATATCACTGCAAATGTAATTATTTTATTCCTTTTAATGGCTGAGTAATACTCCACCGTGTCTAAGTACCACATCTTCTCTATCGGTTTTTCTGTCTATTGGCTGCACTACATGGCTTAGGGAGATATTAGTTCCCTGAAGAGGGATCACATCTGGGCCCTCAGCAGTAAAAAGCTCAGAGTCCTAACCACTGGACTGTCAAGGAATTCCTTAACATCGTGAATTTCTTTCCCTCCTTGTAATTTGTACTGAGCCCTAGTTGCCAATTTCAGCTGGTTCCCCCCTCCCAACTGGTTATGGTTTTAATGTAAAAATAACAGCTCTATTGAGATATGATTCATATACCAAACAATTCTTCATTTTAATGTATACTATTCAATGGTTTTCTGTATACTCATGCAATCACAACCACAATCAATTTTCAAACTGTTACTGCTCTCAAAAGAAAGAGGAACCCTGTACCCATTAGCATTAACTTACAATTTTCCTCCAAACTCCTGCCACTCCTTCAAGCCTAGGCAACCACTACTCCACTCTATGAATTTGTTTCTTCTGATCTTTTCATATAAAAGGATATTATACTGTGACTGCCTTTTTTTACTTAGCATAATGCTTTCCAGGTTCATCCATGTTGTATCATGCATCAATACTTCATTCCTTTTGACTGAGGAACAATATTCAGTTGTATGGATATGCCACATTTTATTTATTCATTCATCAACTGATGGGCACCATTAAGTTTTTTGATATACTCCATTTTCAACTAGCTACCACAACCTGAAAAGCTCTACATGATCTATCCCAGGGTCTTTTTTTTTTTTTTAATCCCAGGGTCTTAAACACAGGTCCGCAGATCCTTGAATTCAAGGTAGTACATAAACAAAAAGAAGTTAATCTCATCTTCATTTTCTATAACCTCTAACTGGAATCAGCATTTTCTCCCAATGTTAATGTAATAAATCACAGTAGTATTATCAGTACCTTCCAATGTTAATATAAGTAATAAATCACACAGTATTACTGTCTTTGTAATCAACTAAAATTCCAAACATTTTCATATCAGTTTTTTGGAGATAACTAGATAACTTTAAGTAACATTTAAACTCATTAGTTCAAAGTAGAACTTCCCCAAACCACGTTTTTTAATGCAATAATAAAAAGCACATATTTCTCAAGAATATTTTATATTGTGGTAAGTATGTTTCAATATAAGTGGCTTCCTATTTAACTCTATGTGTTTTATTTATGCATTTACAAACATTATTCTGAGAAGCGGTTCACAGGTTTTATTGGAAGTCAAAAGGGTCCAAGCATAAAAAATGTTAAGAACCTCAGAAAGGCCTCACCTTTTAATACTGCCATTATTGTCCATCTCTATGGTTGACAACCCTAGCTTCTCTTCACTCCTTCAACAAGTCAAGCTGTAGGCACTTAAACTAGCTACCCCCACTCGCCTCCCCTATATCCTAACAGTCGGCTCTCTCATTACTTGAGATTCACCTGAGACAAACCCCATGAAGAGGCCATCTTCAACCACCATATCTAGTGTCTTCCTGGCCTAATCAAGTTATTCTATCACATGAAAATATTATGCTTTCTTTGTTGCACTTATTACTATTTGAAGTTCTTGCTCATTTATCTGTCTTTACTCTTCCACAATTACAGAACCTCCATAAAGAGAAACTTTATCTGTCATATCTGCCACTGTACTTCCCAGAACAATGCCCAGCACAAAGCCAGCAACTGACAACCATCTGCTCAAAGAATGACTTTACGAAGGGAGCAAAGGACTGAAGAAGCAATCAGTCACTGGTCATTAGTTCTGATACATGCAATACTCATCTAGCAAGGATATAACAAAGATCACACAGGGAAATAATTGCTAGCTTCTTAAATGTATCAAAATGTGGACTGTCTTAAGTAATCAAATTCAATAATGTCTCTAAGAACTCCAGATTCATTGTCAGCCCCTAAAGATTCATTTAAGACTCCTTGAAGATTTCATTTTCAAGAATGCAGCTACATATTCAATGGAGAAAAGAAAGCCTTCAATAAACAATCCTGGGGAGACTGGATATTCACACCTAAAAGAATGAAACTAGACCCTTAAGTGCACCACTCACAAAAGTTAACTCAAAATGGACTAAATACTTAAATAGGATAAGACCTGAAAACATGAAACTTCTAAAAGAAAACATGGCAGGGAACCTCCTTGACATGGGTCTTGGCAATGATTTTTTTGGATAAACCACCCAAAGCACATGTAATAAGATTAAAAATAAACAAGAAGAACTACATCAAACCAAAAAGCTTCTGCATAATAAAAGAAACAATCAACAAATGAAAAGGCAATCTATGGAAGGAGAGAAAAAATCTGCAAACCATTATCTGATAAGGCGTTAATATCCAAAATAGATAAAGAACTAACACAACTCAATAGCAAAAAGAAAACCCAATTAATCCAATTTAAAAATGGGCAAAAGTCATGAATAGACATTTCACTAAAGTAGATACATGAATGGCCAACAGGTACATGAAAAGAAGTTCAAAATTAGGGAAATGAAAATTAAAACCACAATGAGATAACACTTCAGGCTCATTAATTAGAATGGCCATCATCAAAAAGACAAGAGATAACAAAGAACAAAGGTAAGGATGAGAGAAAAGGGAACACTTTGAGCACTCTTGGTGAGACTGTAAACTGGTGCAGCCACTATGTAAAACAGTATGGAGGAGCCTCAAAAATTAAAAACAGAACTACCATGGGACTTTCCTCATGGTCCAGTGGCTAAGACTCCGGGCTCCTAATGCAATGGGGCCCAGGTTCGATCCTTGGTCAGGGAACGAGATCCCATGTGTCTCAAATAAGACATAGTGCAGCCAAATAAATAAAAATTAAATTAAAAAAAAAATAGAACTACCATATGATCTAGCAATTTCACTCCTGGGAATATAACCAAAGCAAACAAAAACACTGATTCGAAAAGATGTGCACCTCCATGTTTGAAGCAGCATTATTCACCATAGCCAATATATGGAAACAACCTAAGTATCTGCCAATGGACAAAGGGTTAAAGAAAATGTGATTACACATACACACACATACAGATACACACACAGAACTATTATTCTACCATTAAAAAACCAAAACAAGTGAGATAAGTCAGAAAAAGACAGATACTCAGGGACCTCACTCATCTGTGAAATCTTAAAAAAAGAACAACAACAAAAATAATGCAGAGATAAAGGGATCAGATTTGTGGCTGGGAGGAGAGGAGAACTGGAGCAAGGAGGTCCAAAGGCACAAACTTTTAGATATAAGATAATTAAACAGTATGGATATAATGTACAGCATGATGACTATAGTTTACACTGCTATATGACATATATGAAAACTATTAAGGAGTAGGTAAATCCTAAGAGTTCTCATCACAAGGAAAAATTTTAGAAGTGTGTGGTTGTGTGCCTCAGAAACTGCTGCAATGTTTAGGTCAATAAGCCTAAGTACTTACATTTCTGTAACAACCCAAACAAAGCATAATTTAATCTCTATCAAACATTTCATCACCATTTATTATGATAAAAAATACAACAAATTTCAGAACAGACTGAAAGCTCCGAAGTTTATCAAGAGAAAGTGGTTCATTAAGATGTACTCTGGAATCATACCCAAGCCAGCTTCTAAATCTAAGCCTTAACTGCTATATTAACACCAGTTCTGGGACTTTTCTCTGTCTCACCTATGTTCATGCCACTGATTGAGAGAAATACAAAGGAGACAATCCTTAGTAAATTTAGAGAATGTAATTTTCAGGGGACTTCCCTGGCGTTTCAGTGGTTAGGACTCGGCTTTCATTGAACCCAGGGCCTGCATCAATCCCTGTCCAGGAACAAGAATCTCCTAAGTCAGATGGCACGGCCAAAACAAAAAAAAAAGTTAATTTTCTACTGGCAAAAACACTAATGAAAACTACTTTGACATGTGCATTGCCCCAAAATAAAATGTTGGTACTTTTCTGATAAACTCATTACAAAGGATGATAAGCAAGGATATTTCCCTGTTGTTACAGGAAAATACAGGAAGGTTTTGGAAACAAAACCGGGACAGGAGAGTACCCAAAGGTAGGAACAAGGTTGGCTTACCCCAAGAAATGACTGTAAAGGTGAAAATCCAAGATGAAGAGAACAGGGCTTCCCTGGCGGTTCAATGATAAAAGAATCCACCTGCCAATGCAGGAGATATACGGGTTCGATCACTGATCTGGGAGGATCCCACATGACAGGGAACAACTAAGCCTGTGTGCCACAACTACTGAGCCTGTGCTCTACAGCCCAGGGAGCCGAAACTCCTGAAGCCCTCTTGATCTAGAGTCCATTCTCCACAACAAGAGAAGCCATGTACCAAAATGAAGAGTAAGCCCCCACTGCCGCAGCTAGAGAAAAGACACCACCACAGCAACGAAGACCTGGCACAGCCAAAAGCAAAGAAAATTATTTTTTAAAAAAAGGTTTAAAGTACATTAACCAAAAAAAAAGATGAAGAGAACAAAGCCAAGTGAGACAAGAAGGGGAAAATGTCTGAATCTAAAGGAATAATACATACAAAGGCTGATGATTGTGCAGTACATGTGAGGTCCAAAAGATGTTTAAGTTCACGTGAATAGACAAAAAACAAATGCCATTTGTGTTTTCAAACTGCAGACCTTTCTCCAACATAAAATTTAAAAATCTTAGCATTTTTCAAAGGAAAAAAAAATCAAAGTAAACTGTATTTGTTTCAAGTTTTATATATTATTTCAGTTAATACTATTTATTACATAATAATTTCAGTTTTTATAGACACTGCATACAGTGTCTATGTGTTAAAAACAAGACAACGGGCCCCAAATGGAGTTGCTTATACTAAGTCCCAGGTCATCAAATCAAGGCTTCCTTAATTATAGTTTCTCTCCCAGAAGTGGAATTTTAAGCCAGTTAATCTGGAATCCCCTGATGAGCACCAGTTACATAATGTGCTTGATAGGCCCCTACAATCCCCTAAAGAAAAGAAACCTTACCATAACCAGCTAGCTGTTTTGCCAAAATTAACTTGTTTCTGCTCCCTTCTGCCTATGAAAGTCTTTCATTTTGTACAGATGGAGGTCTTTTCTATCTCCTGCCCAGTTTTTGAATTGTTGAATAAAGCCAGTAAGATCTTTAAAATTTACTCAGTTGAATTTTGTTTCTAAACAGTGCATAGACACACCCACAGGAGTGCACGAAGTCAAATGAAAATGTATATCTTACTGTGAAAAGTAGAAGTGTTAGTTGCTCAGTTGTGTCCAATTCTTTGCAACCCCATGGACTATAGCCCACCAGGCTCCTCTGTCCATGGGATTTCCCAAGCAAGAATGCTGTAGTGGGCTGCCATTTCCTTCTCCAATCTTACTTTGAGTCATAGTCAAAAAGTATAAGAAACACTGGCAGTGAGTACTAACAGAGAAAGAAAGACAGGGATAGGCTGAGCCAACAATCTATGAGGGGCCTTTCAAACCAGCTCATACTCCAATCCTAAAAACAGTGAAAAACCCCTGAAGGGCTAATGACATTTATATTTTTACATATATTTACATATTAAGAAAGACAGCTGGCTGAAGCAGATAATGGATTAGAGAGTGCTAAGGCAAAAGACAGCAAAAACATTAGGAGGCTGACAGTAGTTCAGGGAAGAAAGGATTATAGCCTGGACTAGGGAGTGTCAGACTTTATTTTTGAGGGCTCCAAAATCATGGCAGATGGTGATTGCAGCCATGAAATTAAAAGACGCTTACTCCTTGGAAGAAAAGTTATGACCAACCTAGACAGCATATTCAAAAGCAGAGACAGTACTTTGTCAACAAAGGTCCATTTAGTCAAGGCTATGGTTTTTCCTGTGGTCATGTATGGATGTGAGAGTTGGACTGTGAAGAAAGCTGAGCACCACAGAATGGATGCTTTTGAACTGTGGTGTTGGAGAAGACTCTTCAGAGTCCCTTGGACTGCAAGGAGATCCAACCAGTCCATTCTAAAGAAGATCAGTCCTGGGTGTTCTTTGGAAGGAATGATGCTAACGCTGAAACTCTAGTACTTTGGCCACCTCATGAGAGTTGACTCATTGGAAAAGACTCTGATGCTGGGAGGGATTGGGGGCAGGAGGAGAAGGGGGCGACAGAGGATGAGATGGCTGGATGGCATCACCGACTAGATGGACGTGAGTCTGAGTGAACTCCGGGAGTTGGTGATGGACAGGGAGGCCTGGCGTGCTGCAATTCATGGGGTCGCAAAGAATTGGACACGACTGAGCGACTGAACTGAACTGAACTGAGGGAGCTGGCAGTGGGATGGAAAGATGTCTGAGGTGAAGAATACATATGA
>SJYC01045134.1:0-21815 GCA_006408675.1 Madoqua kirkii | reverse complement strand
GACGTGAGTCTGAGTGAACTCCGGGAGTTGGTGATGGACAGGGAGGCCTGGCGTGCTGCAATTCATGGGGTCGCAAAGAGTAGGACACGACTGAGCGACTGACCTGAACTGAACTGAGGGAGCTGGCAGTGGGATGGAAAGATGTCTGAGGTGAAGAATACATATGATGCGATACCAACAGGACTTGATAACTGAGTGAATACAACGAGAGAGAGGCAAGAGGCAAGGCTAATTCCCAAGGCTCAGGCTGCTGGGCAGATGACTGGGGCCATTTTACAGCAAGAACACCAAAGAAGAGTTTAGACAGAATTCACAGTAGACACTGAAACACAGGGCCTTATGGGAAATCCTCAGTCAGAATTCCCATTCAGTGATAATCGGTGGTCTGACTAGCAGTGGTCCACTTTAGTCAGATCATGACTTCCCCAGCTCATCAGCCCACCATTCTGCACCATTTATCTGTAAGCTGCCAGGCCCCTTTAAGCACCTATGCTTGCGTTGCCTGGTCTTATCCACCACAGACCAATGCCAGCCACACCACAGGCCCCCAGCTTCCCACCACAAGATTTTCCTAGATCAGTGTGTGGCAAAGTTGAGGCTGCTAGGTAAATTGGCTGCAGTTGCACCAAAATTATTGGTAAACATCTTTCTCAAATCATTTACATCTTATTTAATGTAACTAAAAATAATTGGAAACGGCTGGCAAAATGATTAAGAAAGAGACATTAAGATGTTCTAATCAAGTTAATGAGGAAGTAACACTAAAATCAAAATGAACTACAGAGAAGTTCTGGACAATATATGAGGTGCTTCTTTACACGTGGCCTCCTGACACTAACTCAGGTCCAAGGCCTGCCACTGGACATAGACCTACTCAGTCAGACTTTCCAAAATAGTTTAAGACCAGAAAAACCCACCTAAAGTCTAAATTAATTATAAAGTTAGTATCAGGGACTTCCCTGGCGGCCCAGTGGATACCAATCTCCCTGTCAACACAGGGAGCATAGGTCCAATCTCTGTTCCTGGAAGATTAACACTAAAGTCAAAATGAACTACAGAGAAGTTCTGGACAATATATGAGGTGCTTCTTTACACGTGGCCTCCTGACACTAACTCAGGTCCAAGGCCTGCCACTGGACATAGACCTACTCAGTCAGACTTTCCAAAATAGTTTAAGACCAGAAAAACCCACCTAAAGTCTAAATTAATTATAAAGTTAGTATCAGGGACTTCCCTGGCGGCCCAGTGGATACCAATCTCCCTGTCAACACAGGGAGCATAGGTCCAATCTCTGTTCCTGGAAGATGCCGCAAGCTGTGGAGCAGCTAGGTCCACGTGCCATAACTACTGAGCCCACGTGCTGCAACTGCTGAAGCCTCCACAACTAGAGCCTGCGCTCAGCACCAAGAGAAGCCACTGCGTGAGCCCACTGCACGGCAATGACGAGCAGCCCCACTCACAGCAACCAGAGAAAGTCCACGCAACAGAAACAAAAATCAGCCCCCAAAAAATTAAATGAAAAAATAATAATAGAGTTAGCATTAGCATTCTTGTTCCAGTAAATATTTTGGTATATGGTAATAAAAAGACATGAGTTTCAACTAACAAAGATTTAAAAATTTATTCTATGCCCACCTTCCCATGACTAATTTAACGTAATTTTCTCATCTTTTTAATTCCAGTCTAGAAGTCTTATTAAGTACAATTAAACTTTATCTCATCCTTAAATATATTTATGAAATGGATTTAAAAATTCATTTAAGTGGAAAAAAAGGTTGGCAAGATGCTGCTAATTAAAGTTTACAGTATTCACACAAATATGAGGTTGGAGTCAAAATATTACCAAATTAGTAAAGAAACCAAGAGTTGAAGTGCAGTGAATCACAGTAAACAAAATAATTCAATCACTGTGAGTAACAGCCTTCAACACAAGGGCATCTCTGTTATTCCTTCACTGCCAACAGTCACCCTATTAGTTTCTTTTTAATTTGTTTTATGAAGTATAGTTGATTTACAATGCGGTTAATTTCTGCTGAACAGCAAAGTGACTCTGTCATACATATATATACTTTTCCTCATATTCTTTCCCATTATAGTTTATCACAAGACATTTTTGACCTCTTTTCCTCCCTCATCACCCTTGCCCTCTCCTACTTTTCAGAGCCTCTAGTCATGTCATCCCCTTTGCTAATCACAGCCACTTGTCCCCATTCCTTTATCTGCAAGTAATTCTTTCTCTGACAACATACCTTGTTTCCCTTTATTACTACTGTCATTTTGACAAATAGTAATTTTCTTTCCTACCCTGACTTTCTGTTCTGATTTCACTGGTTAGTTATAAGTATCATTTTACACCATGCTCGTCTCTGTAACAGAAAATATATGCTGGTCTCTGCCCCTGGTTCCTGGTAGAGTTCCTAAAACCCTTGTAATTTCCTAGTGAGAAGAGCTATCAATAGGAGCATCTCATATTCTAATAAGGTGACCTGAGGTGGGCTGCTCACCAGAAAGACCAAGTCATGATTAGGAGTTTGGAACGTTTAGCTCTAACCCCAACTCCTGTCATCCAAGGAGGGGAGAGCAGCTGGAAACAGAGTTAATAATTGATCATGGCTACATGAGGAGGCCTTCCAAATCCCAATAGTGGGGGGAAGAGGTCACAGAACTTTCAGGTGGGCAAATACATCTATACCAGAATGACATGCTCCCACCTCAAAGGACAAGCACCTATGTTTAGGAACCTCCCAGACTTGTCATAACTCTTCATTTGGCTGTTCATCCGCATCCTTTATCAGTAAGTATGACCAAGTGTTTCCCTGAGTTCTGTGAGCTGCTCAAGCAAATTAACCCCCAAGGGAGGGGTGCTCATTGGGACCACTTGGTCAGAAGCACGGGGGATACCTGGGTTTTAGACTGGGTGGAGAGGTTGGAGGCCGTCTTGTGGGACTGAGCCCTTAACCTGTGGGATCTGATGCTATCTCTAGGGGATCATGTCGGGATTGAGTTAAATTGCAATTAACTGTAGTCAGTCAGTGTCACAGAAGTTACTTGATGTGGGGGGGAACCTCCACACATTTGCTGACCAGAGTATCACTAATGAAGTTTCTGAGTGTTGCATCTTGACCTCTTCTATCCTGTAAACTGGTTTTAATTACAGTTTTGCATAGGGATGCATATGTCACATTATAACAAAACTGGCTGTATGAAGAAGTGTAACAATATATTGGTGGGATAAAAATGTACTAGCTGTACAGTTAATTTAAAAAATAGTACCAATTTTACAATAGTAAAAATAGTACCAACTGTCAGTTGCTATAAGTTAACCTCTACTGTTTGATATTATATTTTAAATATTAAAAGTTTTTATTATTTTAAAA
The DNA here is from genome assembly GCA_006408675.1 of Madoqua kirkii. Lineage (NCBI taxonomy): Eukaryota > Metazoa > Chordata > Mammalia > Artiodactyla > Bovidae > Madoqua > Madoqua kirkii. The sequence continues at coordinate 18,438 of SJYC01045134.1, read as the reverse complement.
TGTTTATAACCTTAAATTATATTTAGCTAACATCTACTATATTTTATTAAAGTTCTAGGAAATTATTATGCATAAACTTAAAGGTTTGAGTACCTTTCTGGTATTCCCTTACCCCACCTCTGGTATTTTATTTTTCTATCAGTAAATTCCTGAAACTATTTTTGCGGTAGGCTCTGCATTTTTTTAAATAATAAAAGTAATAATATAAAAACGTCAACTTCCAATGTAACTCTAGAAGAAAAACCTATTAATTTCTTTTAATCTCTCAGACTTTTAACCTTTTGTCTGCATTTGAATGGCAAATCATTATACTTTGACAAGTTATTTTTCCAGGAAGGCTTTACTGATTTATAGTTTCAGTCACAAGGTCTACAAGAAAATTTCTCTGCATCCTCACCAATGCTGTTTGCTTTTTATTATGGTGATCAGTTAGTGTATTTTGGTGATTGAAAGAACAGAAATGGAGAGGTAATATGAATATTGACTCAAGAATGTGAAAGCTTTTATCATTGAAAATAAGACTGAAGATAGTCAAGGCAGTGATCTAAGTAGCAATGGGAAGACAAGAAAGACATTTAAATTATACTCTAATAAAAGATGAGAAAATTGCTATAGGAATTGATGTGTGAGAAGAAGGAAAAAATAATCTTAAGGGGTTATGACTGTAAAGGAAAACTCAGTTTTCCCCGTTTTCCTTCCTATCTGAGAGTCTCCCTCCTCTGTCTCCTTTACACACACTAGTCATTTCTGGTCACCAACTGTGTGGAGGTCCCGCCATACCAAGCGATTTTCTCTGACACTAACTGGGTAAGTCAACTATACTTCCATAAAGAAATAAAGAAAAAATTTATTTAAAAATTATTTTCTTAATGATAGGAACAATTGTACAGTTTTGATAGGAACTATATAAATACTACAATAAATAATACATTTTACCTCACAAAAGACAAAGTTTGCTTCTTGAGATGGACTTCCAAAAGGCTGCAGCTCGTGAGTTACTGTGAAATGGTGAGTCATCTAAACTGGACTGCAAAGGTGTAACACCAGACACAAGTAAGTGTGGCTCACGACACACACAGTGAACTGAGATCACAGATGTCTAAGGGGTGGGAGTGTGTGAGAGTGTACGTTTTGTGTATTCCTACACTGCTCAGTTCAGCTGGGTGCAATTTTTTGCATTCATCTAGTGTTTTCCATAGACAAAAATGTATATAAGCAATGTAAAATTCACATTATGCTCAATTATTCCCTAATAATATTCTAACTACCTTAGAACAAGTCTTCACTGTCAAAGCACGTGTTAAACAGAACTAACCTTCTATAATTTTGTTTAAAGGATGAAACAACATATACCAAAATATTAATAATGATTATCTCTGGATGGTAGAATAATTACTACAGAGTTTACCTTGCTTTTAAAAACTTATAAAAGCCTAATTTAAAGAAAATATCTCCAAAACACAAAAACCAACCAGATCTTAAACTACAGCTTTATATAAGCCTAAGGTTTAAAAAGTGCTAATTAGTAAACAGATTCCTTTTCAGAAATGCCAAATAAATCGCTTTCATATTCTTATCTCCCATTTAGAAGGAAGCTAAGCAATCAGGTTAAAAGGAGGGATTATTATTAAACTAACTTAATATGCCTCCTGAGAAATCTGTATACAGGTCAAGCAACAACAGTTAGAACTGGACATGGAACAACAGACTGGTTCCAAATTGGAAAAGGATTATGTCAAGGCTGTGTATCATCACCCTGCTTATTTAACTTACATGCAGAGTACATTATGAGGAATGCTGGGCTGGATGAAGCACAAGCTGGAGTCAAGATTGGCAGGAGAAATATCAATAACCTCAGATACACAGATGACACCACCTTTGCGCCAGAAAGTAAAGAGGAAATAAAGAGCCTCTTGATGAAGGTGAAAGAGAAGAGTAAAAAAGCTGGCTTAAAACTCAACATTCAGAAAACTAAGATCATGGAATCTGGTCCCATCACTTCATCACAAATAGATGGGGAAAAAATAGAAACAGTGAGACTTTATTTTCTTGGGCTCCAAAATCACTGCAGATGGTGACTGCAGCCATGAAATTAAAGGCGCTTGCTCCTTGGAAGAAAAGCTATGACCAACCTAGACAGCATATTAAAAAGCAGATACGTTACTTTGCCAACAAAGGTCCATCTAATCAAAGCTATGGTTTGTCTAGTAGTCATGTATGGAGGTGAGAGTTGGTCTATAAAGAAAGCTGAACACCAAAGAACTGACATACACACACTAGTCATTTCTGGTCACCAACTGTGTGGAGGTCCTGCCATACCAAGCGATTTTCTCTGACACTAACTGGGTAAGTCAACTATACTTCCATAAAGAAATAAAGAAAAAATTTATTTAAAAATTATTTTCTTAATGATAGGAACAATTGTACAGTTTTGATAGGAACTATATAAATACTACAATAAATAATACATTTTACCTCACAAAAGACAAAGTTTGCTTCTTGAGATGGACTTCCAAAAGGCTGCAGCTCGTGAGTTACTGTGAAATGGTGAGTCATCTAAACTGGACTGCAAAGGTGTAACACCAGACACAAGTAAGTGTGGCTCACGACACACACAGTGAACTGAGATCACAGATGTCTAAGGGGTGGGAGTGTGTGAGAGTGTACGTTTTGTGTATTCCTACACTGCTCAGTTCAGCTGGGTGCAATTTTTTGCATTCATCTAGTGTTTTCCATAGACAAAAATGTATATAAGCAATGTAAAATTCACATTATGCTCAATTATTCCCTAATAATATTCTAACTACCTTAGAACAAGTCTTCACTGTCAAAGCACGTGTTAAACAGAACTAACCTTCTATAATTTTGTTTAAAGGATGAAACAACATATACCAAAATATTAATAATGATTATCTCTGGATGGTAGAATAATTACTACAGAGTTTACCTTGCTTTTAAAAACTTATAAAAGCCTAATTTAAAGAAAATATCTCCAAAACACAAAAACCAACCAGATCTTAAACTACAGCTTTATATAAGCCTAAGGTTTAAAAAGTGCTAATTAGTAAACCAGATTCCTTTTCAGAAATGCCAAATAAATCGCTTTCATATTCTTATCTCCCATTTAGAAGGAAGCTAAGCAATCAGGTTAAAAGGAGGGATTATTATTAAACTAACTTAATATGCCTCCTGAGAAATCTGTATACAGGTCAAGCAACAACAGTTAGAACTGGACATGGAACAACAGACTGGTTCCAAATTGGAAAAGGATTATGTCAAGGCTGTGTATCATCACCCTGCTTATTTAACTTACATGCAGAGTACATTATGAGGAATGCTGGGCTGGATGAAGCACAAGCTGGAGTCAAGATTGGCAGGAGAAATATCAATAACCTCAGATACACAGATGACACCACCTTTGCGCCAGAAAGTAAAGAGGAAATAAAGAGCCTCTTGATGAAGGTGAAAGAGAAGAGTAAAAAAGCTGGCTTAAAACTCAACATTCAGAAAACTAAGATCATGGAATCTGGTCCCATCACTTCATCACAAATAGATGGGGAAAAAATGGAAACAGTGAGACTTTATTTTCTTGGGCTCCAAAATCACTGCAGATGGTGACTGCAGCCATGAAATTAAAGGCGCTTGCTCCTTGGAAGAAAAGCTATGACCAACCTAGACAGCATATTAAAAAGCAGATACGTTACTTTGCCAACAAAGGTCCATCTAATCAAAGCTATGGTTTGTCTAGTAGTCATGTATGGAGGTGAGAGTTGGTCTATAAAGAAAGCTGAACACCAAAGAACTGACGCTTTTGAACTGTGGTGTTGGAGAAGATTCTTGAGAGTCCCGTGGACAGCAAAGAGATCAGTCATGAATATTCAATGGAAGGACTGATGCTGAAGCTGAAATTTCAATACTTTCGCCACCTGATGCGAAGAACTGTTGCTGGGAAAGACTGAAGGTGGGAGAAGGGGATGACAGAGGATGAGATGGTTGAGTGGCATCACTGACTCAATGGACATGAGTCTGAGTAAACTCTGGGAGTTGGTGATGGACAGGGAGGCCTGGTGTGCTGCAGTCCATGGTGTCGCCAAGAGTCAGACACAAATGAGCAACTGAACTGAACTGATCTATGTCATTTAGGGTTAAAAAGCAATGGAAATAAGCAGAAGGTGCTATGGAAACCAGAAAAATGAGGGTAGAGGAGGCTTCATAGAAAGAGTGAAGCTTGAGCTCAATCTTAAATATTAGTGGGGTTCATCACATAGACAAGGTAGTCAAGTGCAATAAAGACAAAGTAAAAACGTGCAGAAAAGCATGTGTCACCAGAGCAGTCTGGAGAAACAATCTAGCGAGCAGAGCGGTGCTGTGAGGGAGAATGAGGGAGCCTGTCTGAGCAACAGCAGCCAGGCCAGCGCAGGAATGGGGCTGCTTCTGGAAGGCTACAGGAAGCAAAGCAACGTGTTCAGAGCCAAAAGGGAAGAAATGACACGATCAGACACGCTAGAAAAGATTACTACGGCTTCACTGAGGAGGAGGTACAGACCAGGGGAAGGAAAATAGCACAGGTAAGGTTTTTAATTTGGACGTGGAGAGGGGGAAGGGTTTCATACCTCAGTATGACACTGTTACAATAAAGTTCATCAACAAAGTAATCTTGATACTTACAGTTGTTTTAAGCACTGTCAGAAATTTGCTCCAAATGCAGAATACCACTGTTTTAGGTTGTGCTGCAGCTTTTTAAAAAAACTGTCAAGTTTAGTCAATTTACAGTATTGTGCTAATTTCTGTTGTACAACCAAATGGCTCAGTTACACATATTTGTTCACATTCCTCTGCATTATGGTTTACCACAAAATACTGAATCTACTTCCCTGTACTGTACAGTAGGATCTTGTTTTTTATCTACTCCATATATACTCTGCATCTGCTATCCCCAAACGCCCTATCCTTCCCTCCCCCTCCCCCTCCTGGCAGCCATAGATCTGTTGTCTGAGTCTGTTTCTGTTTCACAGCTATGATCATTTGTGTCGTACTTTAGATTCCATATATAAATGATATCATAAGGTATTTGTCTTTCTCTTTTGACTTTATTTAGTATGAAAATCTCTGGATCTATCCATGTTGTAAATGTGTGCCTCAACTTTTTAATTTTAAAAAGTTGACGAATAACAGAGGCCAAGTATACTTTTAAAATAGCCCTTTCTTTTTTAAAGAGGAGACAGATAATTTAGAGTAGAGCTTTCATCACTCAGTGCAAATCTACTTTCTAAACGGTTGCTGCCCTCTGCTGTCTCTGAGTTTATTTTCATTTTTTTCCAGGAATAACATTAAAATAACATTAAACCTGCTGCTGCTGCTGTTGCTAAGTCGCTTCTGTCGTGTCCGACTCTGTGCGACCCCACAGACAGCAGCCCATTGGGCTCCACCATCCCTGGGATTCTCCAGGCAAGAACACTGGAGTGGGTTGCCCTTTCCTTCTCCAATGCATGAAAGTGAAAAGTGAAAGTGAAGCCCCTCAGTCATGTCCAACCCTCAGCGACCCCATGGACTGCAGCCTACCAGGTTCCTCTGTCCATGGGAGTTTCCAGGCAAGAATACTGAAGTGGGGTGCCATTGCCTTCTCCGAACATTAAACCTAGAGTTAGTCAAAACTAAAACATCACACAATGGCAGAACATACTCAATTTCTAGTAATATACAAATATATCTTTTTAAAACTTTTAATTATTTTACTTTTAAAGACAGCATATTTGATTTTTCCTCATAAATCAGCCTGTTTTGGCTTTCTCCATGAAATCAGTAGGCTAACAAGCTATACTGAACTCTGCAAAATACCATTCTACTGTGTTTTTTGAAAAACTCAAGAGAGGCACATGAAAAGATGCTCAACACTGCTAATCATCAGAAAAACGCAAATCAAAACCACAATGAGACATCACCTCACACCTGTCAGAATGGCAAAAAGAATCATCAAAAAGACCACAAATGAGAAATTGTTGGCGAGGCTGTAGAGAAAAGGGAACCCTTGTATTGTGGGAATGTAAACTGGTGTAGCCACTGTGAGAAACAGTATGAGCAGAGAGCTAAGAACCCACATGCCACCGAGCATCAGAAGATCTTCTTGACACAGCAAAGATCCTGTACGCTGCAACCAAGACCTGATGCAGCCAAATAAACATATTCAACAACAAAGAAGAAAGAAGTCAGAGAAAGCCAACTACTCTGTTATTACTCATATGTAGAATCTAAAAAATAGAACAAATATAACAAAACGGAAGCAGACTCACAGATACAGAGAACACTGTTCTCTATATGCTGTTGTTCAGTCACTCAACCAGCAGGTAGAAAGAATGAGAGGCAATTGAAGGATAGGAAATTAAGAGGCACAAACTACAATGGGTAAAATAAGTAAGCTATATGGATAATTTGTACAACACAGGAATATAGCCAATATTTTATCATAATTTAAATGGAGTATAATCTATAAAAATATAAATCACTATGTTGTACATCTGAAACTAACACAATATTGTAAATCAACTATACTTCAATTAAAATAAACGCCAGACAGGTCAGTTAGTCTATCAGTGACTAGAATACACCTCAATTCTCCAATATTCCATATTATAGAAAGAGAAAAGTGTAGCTCTTAGCATCACAAAACTTGAAACTGTCTTCCTCCTCTAACACTTTCTATGCTGGGTGATTTCAAATATTTTAACTGGACGTCAGTTAACAAACTGACAATATGAAGCATTAAATATTCATAATGTTATGATCTCATAACTGACTTGTTGAAAACCCTGAGGTACATTTTATTGTTGTTGTTCAGTCACATTAAGCCACACATATGCAGGAAGGTCCAAGAAGGCAATGGCACCCCACTCCAGTACTCTTGCCTGGAAAATCCCATGGACGGAGGAGCCTGGTAGGCTGCAGTCCATGGGGTCGCTAAGAGTCAGACAGGACTGAGCGACTTCACTTTCACTTTCATGCATTGGAGAAGGAAATGGCAACCCACTCCAATGTTCTTGCCTGGAGAATCCCAAGGACGGGAGAGGCTGGTAGGCTGCCGTCTATGGAGCTGCACAAAATTGGACATGACTGAAGTGACTTAGCAGTAGCAGCAGCATGCAGGAAGGCTGTAAAAGAGTGCCACTTTCAAGTCAAATTTCTAACTTCTGTGCACATACCAAGGAATGAGAAAGAGTCCCCAAATGTGCAAATCAGTATTTCTTACATTTTTTGGGGGGGTGGGTATATATGCTTTTGAATATCTGATGGAAACTACAGATCCTCCCTCCCCCTCAAAATACATGTACACAAAATTTTGCATGAAATATCAAGATACTTTCAAGAATGCATTCAAGAATCCCAGCTTTAAAGTTTCAGGTACTGAGTGAAAAGAGAATCAAAAATAGAACTGGGTTGAGGGGTAGCTATACTAAGGGGAAGGCAAAAGAAAAAAATAGAAGGAGTCAGCAATTCCAGTTCTAAGAATATATTTAAAGAAAACTAAATCATTATCTTTAAGAAATATCTACACTCCCACGTGCACTGCAGCATTTACAACAGCCAAGACACGGAAACAACCTGAGCGTCCACCAAGGAAGGGACAGATAAAGAAAATGTGACACATACACACGATGGAGTATCACTCAACCGTAAAGAAAGACGTCCTGCCGTCTGCAACAGCACAAATGGACTGGAGAGCATATGTCAAGGGAAAAGAGAGAGGAAAGTTAAATGCTGCATGATCTCACTTACATGTGGAATCTAGTAAGACCAAACTCATAAAAACAGAACAGAGTTCACAGTTGCCAGAGACAGCTGGGGGAGGAAACGGGTGAAGGTAGTCAAAAGGTACAAATTTCAAGTTGTAAGATTTAAAAGTCCTGGCAATGTAATGTACAGCATGGTGACTATAGTTTAAAAAAAAAAAAAAAAAAAAAGCAAAACTGTATTGGATATCTGAAAGTGGCTAAGAGATTACATCTTAAAATGTTCTCATCACAAGAAAAAAAATAACTACGTGAGGTGAGGTGACATGTTAACTACACATATTGTGGTGATTTACACAGTATATATACATATCAAATCATTGTGTTGTAGACCTAAACTTATACAATGGTATGTGTCAATTATATCTAAATAAAACTGGGAGGAAAAAAAGACTATCACACACACCAGTGAAACCTGGTTAGGTTAAGACTAGACCATGTCCACTGAATTTAGCAACAAGGAAGTTTCAACAAATGCCATTTCAGTACTATGGGCAGGGCTGAAGCCAGTGGTCATCTTAAAAAGTTCTCATCACAAGAAAAAAAATAACTACGTGAGGTGAGGTGACATGTTAACTACACATATTGTGGTGATTTACACAGTATATATACATATCAAATCATTGTGTTGTAGACCTAAACTTATACAATGGTATGTGTCAATTATATCTAAATAAAACTGGGAGGAAAAAAAGACTATCACACACACCAGTGAAACCTGGTTAGGTTAAGACTAGACCATGTCCACTGAATTTAGCAACAAGGAAGTTTCAACAAATGCCATTTCAGTACTATGGGCAGGGCTGAAGCCAGTGGAATCAATGGCAGAAGAAAATGTAGGCTTTCAGAAACTTCACTGGGTACAGGTATAAGAAGGGGACGCAGGGACAAGGAAACCTTTTTTACCTTATGAAGGAAGAGATGAGAAGAGGAATGTTTAAAACAGCTGATATTAAGTGGTAAGAGTGAATTGTTTAGACAGCCTATCTCTATGACCACACCTTGATTACACCTCCTAACACTGGTCAATCCCCTGGCACGTCCAGCTGATCCTGCAGAAATGAAGCCAGAGGAGATGCAACCAGGAAATCGAAACGGTAAAAGATATTCATTTACAGGGTGAGGAAATAGAGGCACAAGAAGGGAAATTAAGCCACAGTAAAAAATGTGAAGCAGAAAAGACCCATCTCCTCTAATTTCACTTTAGTGGCACTAAATACAAGAGCATTTAAGTCTCACTGGTCTAATGAGAAGCCCTGACTAGAAGAGGATTACTTTATATACAAGGGTACTCTAAAAAGACAAGCAGTTAGCTATTCTTTAACATTCTGCTAGATAAATAAGAGAAAAGGTTATCACAAAATTTAAGTTGAATCTACACTTATTTTGTACTAGTCATCATTGTTCTAAGTCTACCTCCAAAAAAGTTCAATAAGTTTTCATATAATATTGAAAGTTTTGTTTTTAACAGTGCTAAAGATATTGATTTTTAACTCTGAAACTTAAGATGCTTTATATATTAGACATATACCTTTGTACTTACTACTCATTGTAGAAACTTATGTTCACTTTAAAAACTATGCTCGTAAGAGCAATCTGATTTTATCCACTAATATTATATTGATTAACTATTATATGACTCTGCTTACTTCTAGTAGCTTCCCTCTGACTTCAACTGTTACCACCAAGACCTTCTGTCTTAACTTTCTTTTGTAGGTGTACTGGAAAAGGTTAATTCCAGCAGGCCTGGAATAGCCTGCAGTGTTTTCTTAAAGTTCCTACATGGCAGCCCCCTGGTCAAGGCATGAAACATACTAATTGTGTTATTTTGTAATCACTAGTCCAAGGAGCTTCAAGGTAGTTCATTCAGCTTAGTAGCATTGTGATTGATGATTTGTACCCGGTCTCAGTGAGGCCCCAAGAAGGCTCTACTGTGGAAGCTAGTTACAGAACAGGAAACTGTCCACAAGACCAGCAAAATATTAAAAAGTCCAACAAAACTGTTTAAAGCTCCCTGGTTCCAGGATGTTCTCCTTACATCAGTGGTCCTTGATCTGAGAAGGTGCACCTCATCAAGGACCTTTCCATAGGCACCAGAACCTAAGCTCCCTGGCCCCACTGCTCGGACAGCTTTTGGCTCGGACACATTATCCTTACTCTAGTGTGGCTGCCAGACTGCATCCTTTCCCTGTAACAAACCAAACATTCATAAGCACTGTCATTCTGAGTCTTGTTAATCTTCTTCATCAATCAAATCTTGTTTAGCCTCCCCTGTTAGTGCAAGAGACCTACTAATAAACCTCATAAGCCTAATACTCATTTCTAAAAAACAAGAATTCTAAACTGTCTCACAACTTCTGGCTTCTGAAATGCAGCCAAAGGGTAATACAAACCTGTCACTAGAAAAACTTAAAGACGAGTTACCAGAACCAACTTTAAAAAAGATAGCACATTTGCTAAGTATATCTGGAGTGAAGGAAAACAAAAACAAAATAATTTTTTACCTTCATATTTTTCCAAAGCCTGAATAACATTAGGGAGTTGATTTATACCCTGATAGAGTCGGTAACAATCTTGTAAATTTGCCGCTTGTCTTTGAATTTCTTGGCAAGTCGATTAAGATCTGGAAATCGACGAAGTAAATCTTCTTGTAAACTCTGCCTCAATTCTGCATCTTCTACAAAAGCTTCTACCAAATTTAATCTGAAATAAATATTAGAATTAATCTTTTAATATTTTGGTTTAGTTGTATATTACTTAATCTTTAATATTTTATTTAATTCTAATAAATTAAATTTGAATTAATCTTTAATATTTTAATCTTCAGAATTAATCTTTAATATGAAATTAAAACTTGTCAACTAGGTGCATGTCTCAACTCAAAAACTCTATGTAAGAAGTCTAAATTTATTCTGAAATGGTAGCTTTTTGTAGACAATGGAAAAGTTCCATAACACTGTGATGTAAGCAGTTTCTAATCAGTTCATATCCAAATCTCATTATTGGGACTCCACTGATCTTGATACATTACTGCACATGTAAACAATGATCTTTAATGAAACAAAGTTACAATTCAAGAATGCTGCCAAACCCAGTATTTATCAGAAAATCTTATAAATTCAAAATGCACTCTAAAATTACCATATGACAGTACAAAGCCAAATTTTCTAATTAAAAACTGAACTAAGTTTTCTGCTTCCCAAAATCAATAAATTAAATCTTAGTTTCCAGAACTATAAAACATGCAGCTAATGTTGCTTTTATAATTAATTGGAGTTAGTGGCTTTCCATTTTTTCCCTGTAAGCCACAGCAAGAAATAAACTTTTACATCATGACCCAGAACACCCATGCACAGATGCTGCAGTGGGCAAATACGCTACCTCAAAACATGCCATGCTAGTGTCTGTAAGGACTACTTTGGTCCTTAAGGACTACTTTAAGTTAAGAACAACTGAGAAGAAGCAAAAACAAAGAAAGCTCATTGCCTGTCCTTATATGCCCAAAAGCAGGACATGAATTTACACAGGTGCCCCTCCCCCACACCTTTTCTTTGCCAGGAAGAACAACAATTAAATTTAGACCCTTATCACCCTGGAGATGGCATCAGAGGAACCATGTAACCTACCAACTATCTTTTATTGACCATTAGCTTCCCATATATTTACCTTCCCAGTTTGTAGCCCTAGAAACTCAAAGTCCTTTTCCTTTGTCTTGTCACTTTGAAAATGTATTGTTTCTCTGCTAAGATGCTATGTAAGCCCAAGTTCTAGTTAACCCTAGAGTTACTCATCCCTGAGTGCTCCCATGTGTGAGCATAAACTTCTGTTTGTTTTCTTATTAATCTGTCTTTTGTCAGTCTAATTCACAGGGTCACAGCCAAAGAATTAGAAGAATAGGAAATTAGGAAAGAGAATTATTTAGGAAGCATTAGGAAAAAGGAATTTTCCTCCTTGACAATATATAATTAAACTAGGTTTCACAAGACAAAACCTGCTCTTACTAGATGTGGTGCACTCTTTTATTTTGTATTTAACTTTTCAAAAATACTGATTATCACCTGCTACACTAATTTCACAACCTACCAGTGGGTCACAATATGTAGTCTGAAAAACTATACTGTAGATAGTATTGAAGTATTAATAACAGCTGGAAAGTAAACTTCAAAAGATAGGCCGTGGGCACAGCCAATGATCCTAGGTTTAGAACACTATCAGATGAACAACCATTTTCCTTTAATCCTCAAATTACACAGAAACAGGAAAAGGAATCAAATGAGTTCTCTAAATTTCTTTTTTCTGATCTCTCCATCAACACTTACAATTACTGCATCATCATGTTCATCTAGCATGTCACATAAAGGAAAAAATTCACTGCTCCTGGAGTAGCCATATAATGACAACAGATATTAAAGCAAAACTTCACAACCTTGGTGATGTTGACATTTAAGCTGGATAACCCCTTTGGTGTGAGGTATTGTTATTCTGTGCAGTTTAACAGCATCCCTGAATTTTACCCACTACCCTCTTCCCAGACTAGCAATTCCAGACACTGCTAAATGTCCCAGAGGAAGCAGGGTGGGGGAGGGGGATAGCCCCTAGCTAAGAGTCACAGGATTAAAAGATCTTGAAGTTAAAAAAAAAAAAATCAGCTTTTAAAAGATGAAAATAAAGAGAAAAACAACAAACTCTATAGAATGTCAAGACAGTGGAGAGGGAGTTGGTAGTAGATACATTCGTTGTAGCAAATGCCAAATTAGCAGGAACATGACTGCTACCAAACTTGAATTGTGAGCCAGTCACAGCCTATACGTACAAACAGAATAATTCGGGCACTTACTGCTCCAGAAAAGATTTCTCTGGCTTGTTTGTACTCTAGATTCTAACAAATAAAACAAACACAACTGAGTAAGGGATGCAACCAGATCACACAGTCCAATAAGGCAAACTTGGGCCTTCCTAGCTAGTTCTCTGGCTCTAGCTGGGCATCTCCGAGTTTGGTCCAAGATCACACACATCAAAATCACTTGGAGGTGGGCCCAAGGTGGGACCCACCTGTGACACTGCGATGAATGAGTTCCTCAGGTGATTCTTCTGCAGGCAACTGTTTGAAAAAAAAAGTCTGAGTCCTACAAGTCACAAGAAATTTCTGAGTTCTCATGATAAAGCTGGAAGAGAAGTTTAAGGGGGTCAGGAAAAGGATGAAAGTAACCTGATGCTGGATGACCTATCTCATGTCTCTTTTTCTCTTCTCTTTCTAAAACTTGTGTATCCTTAGGCTTCTCTCCGTAAATGATAAGAATACTCCTGGAGAAGACATTTCCTTTTTTTTAATTTAATTTTTTTTGCCACACCACACAGCATGTGGGATCTTACTTCCCCAACCAGGGGTCCCCAATCTACACCCCCTGAAGTGGAAGCATGGAGTTTTAACCCCTAGATTACCAGGGAAGTCCTATATATAGAAGATATTTCTGATCAAGACTCTCCCTATGATTCTTTCCTGTTCCATGAAATATCTTTTCACTGTTTCCTCTAAACCTGATCACAGAATCTTCAGCAACCATCACTGCTCAAAAGCATAAAACCCCACAGAATAGAAGTCCAGAAATAAACCCACACACCTGTGGTCAATTAATCTTCAACAAAGGAAGCAAGAATATACAATGGGAAAAAGAAAGTCTAAGCAAGTGGTGCTGGGCAAGTTGGACAGCTGCATGTAAATCAATGAAATTAGAACACACTGTCACACCATACACAAAAATAAACTCAAAATAGCTTAAAGACTCAAATATATGACATGAACCATTAAACTTCTACAGGAGACTGTAAGCAATAACATTCTCTGACATAAATCCTACCAACGTTTTCTTAGGTCAGTCTCCCAAGGCAGCAAAAATAAAAATTAACAAATGGGACCTAATCAATCTTACACACTTTTGCGTGGCAAGATGCCGGGAGCCAGCGTAAGGAACTCACTGTCATACCATACACAAAAATAAACTCAAAATAGCTTAAAGACTCAAATATATGACATGAACCATTAAACTTCTACAGGAGACTGTAAGCAATAACATTCTCTGACATAAATCCTACCAACGTTTTCTTAGGTCAGTCTCCCAAGGCAGCAAAAATAAAAATTAACAAATGGGACCTAATCAATCTTACACACTTTTGCGTGGCAAGATGCCGGGAGCCAGCGTAAGGAACTCCACCAATGGCAAAGGTCTTAAGGAAGGAGGCTTCAGCATACGCAAAGGCAGGACCAAGCCTCAGGAAACCCCCTGTTCCCGAGCATCTACCCCCAAAACCAGAGTCTACCTACTTTATTGTTTTATGCTCTCACCTATACCTCTGACTTTACGGGGGGCTGACCCCCTTTCTTATCTCTCTTTGCTATTCTTTGGAACTCTGCATTCAAATGGGTATATATTTCCTTGTCTCTTTTGCCTTTATCTTCTCTTCTTTTGTCAGCTATTTGTAAGGCCTTCTCAGACAAACATTTTGCCCTTTTGCATTTCTTTTTCTTGGGGTTGGTCTTGATCCCTGCATCCTGTACTGCTGGGAGCCAGCATGAGGAACTCCACCCATGGTAAAGGTCATGAAGAAGGAGGCTTCGGCATATGCAAAGGCAGAATCGAGCCTCAGGAAATCACCTGTTCCCGAGCATCCCGAGCACCCCCAAAACCAGAGTCTACCTACTTTACTGTTTCATGCTCTCACCTACACCTCTGACTTTATGGGAGGCCGTTCCCCACTGGTTCTTTCGGAGAAGAGGTAAACTTGCAGCTCCAGTCAATAAAAATTCCTGGGCATGACAAGAATGTCTCAGGTCCAACCTCTCTGCTGGCAGACTAGCTTGTGGAACAGGATTATCCACACTCCTGCCACTATTCACATGATTGTTTACTACCTCTCAACCATAAACAGCACTGAGAGTTTGGAGTATTATGAAAATCTTAATTAGCATAGTGCTTTTCTCATTGTTGAGTCAATGATTGCTGTCAGGCTTCCATATCTTTAGGCACCTGGGAATATATTACTGTATTTGGAATATAGAAAAGGAAATATAGTTTTTGATGTTAGCAATACTAGACTTTTTGACTTGATGAATTTTCTCCTTTGTTATAGATCACTGTACTTTGTTATAAAGCACTGTGGCCTTGCTATGTAAAAATGTAACTTTATCACTATCTTAATACTAAATAGATCTTAAGGAGAACATTGGTGAAGGGTTTTCATTTGCTGGGCTGATGTTTGCTGCTAAATCTCCATATTCCCTGCCCTTATAATGAATATAACTAGCATATAGGAGAAATAAATATTAACCTTTAAGATTAATCATGCTAACCTTAGGTTAAATAAACTCCTTTCTTAGTTGTAACCCACTACACCCTCACCATATAGGAATGCGACTTTATCTGCTACCTTCAGAAGGTGGCGCCTGGTTTAAGAAAAAACACCCTTGGAAAAAACAAGTTTTCTGGTTAACTGACCATTATCAGAAAGAAAGGGTCGTAAAATGTCAGCAGGCCTCATGGCCAGAAGGGCCTCTAAGACCCTTTTTTTATACACTTATGTGAAGCATCTGATTTTGATAAAGGTCAGGACTGCTGACCCCTGCGTGACTTTAAATTTTCCATTTGTCTCTATGTGTAAGAAAAGATATATAAGCAAACCTAAAAAAAAAAAAAAATTGGGCCAGTTTCTGGAAAGACTGATTCCCCCGTGTCATTTTTTCTTTCCCCTTCTGGATGAATTTCCATCTGGAACGTGGGTACTCACCATGTCTACTTACTTGCCTGGCTTCCAAGATCTGTGAGAGAGGGAGCCCAAGGTAGGGCACCCTCCATATTCAAATGGGCACCGGTGGCCCAATGTAGATGGTGCAAATTCCTTGTCTTGGAGTTTTATTGGTATCCCACATAAACCAAGTTATTCAGCATCTTTTTCTCCACTAATTTTCCTACTACACTATTCTTTTCTAATCTCTGTTTATATCTGTAATTAAATAAGTTCTTTCCTAGGACGCCTACTCTGTCTCCCCTTCAAATTACCCTGGATCCACCGGGACTGGACCCCGGCACTGTACAATATCATGAACCTCTGCCCATAGTTGTTCAGGCACTCTTCTTCGGGCACTCTGTCTATTAGATCTAATCCCTTGAATCTATTTCTCACTTCCACTGTATAATTGTAAGGGATTTGATTTAGGTCATACCTTAATGGTCTCATGGTGGTTTTCCCTACTTTCTTTAAGTCTGAATTTTGCAATAAGAAGTTTGTGATCTAAGACACAGTCAGCTCTCAGCCTTTTTTTTTTTTTTCCCTGACTACAGAAAGTTTCATCTTTGGCTGGAAAAGTTTGGTGAATAATAATGTTAGTCACCACACATTTAAATCTGTTTGTATTTTGTATCTTCAGTGATGGCTTTCTATGTATTCTTTTCCTTGTCTAATCTGAATTTATGAGAGGTACAGTTTTAAATTTCCAAAAAAGAAGGAGAAAAAAAAATCACAAGAGACATCTAAAATAAAAGTTACCTAAGTTCTTATAATTTCTTGAAAAACAAAAATAAGAACTACACTGATAATATTAGTTACAATATGAGTGAAAACAATCACACATGTGTTTATGACCTGTGACTATTTCCTTTTTTATGTTTTATTATTCTAAGCAGTTTTCTCAAAATTAAGTACTGAAAAGTTGCTTATCAGGTGGCTCAAAGCACCTAGTTAGTGAAAGTGTTTTAATAATAAAAGTGTCATCTTACATTGTATCACTTTGCACTAAATGAAAAGAATTCACAGAGAAAGGAAAGATGTCAGTTGCAATACTGAAGAAATATGTACTTACATTTACTTATATATTGCAACTTGATAGATGATCAGTTATCAAAGCTATTTCAATTTTTGTTGTTGTTGTTGTTTAGTTGCTAAGTTATGTCCAACTCTTATGTGACCCTATGGACTGTAGCCCATTAGGCTCCTCTGTCCATGGGATTTTCCAGGCAAGAATGCTGGAGTGGGTTACCAGTTCCTTCTCCAGGGGATCTTCCCAACCCAGGGATCAAACTGATGTCTCCTGCTTGATGGGCAGATTCTTTAGCACTGAAGCAACTGGGAATCCCATTAGTTCATTTTTAGTTTTCTTTTAATCAAGGTTATGAAAATAGAGACTGACTTACAGAACTATTTTTAAAATTTTCTCTTCACAAAGTAATAAATGTGTCTATATATGATGTACACATATAAATGTATATGTCAAGTCCATATGTCTATGTCTGCTTACCAAGAAAGCCAAAGTTTTTGCTGTAATACATTTTTAATGAAAATTCCAAAAATTGTTAATTGAACTTTATTACTAAAAAAAAATTATTGGAAATCATTTGTTAGAATATTTGTTGCAGAAGGGCTTACCAGGTGGTCAGTGGTAAAGAATCTGCCTGCCAAGGCAGGAGATGTGTGTTCAATCCCTGGGTGGTAGATCCCCTGGAGGAGGAAACAGCACGCTACTCCTGAATTCTTGCCTGGAAAACTCCAAGGACAGAGCAGCCTGATGGGCTGCAGTGCATGGAGTTGCAAAGACTCAGACATGACTGAGCAACTGAGCATGTTGTTAGTGTGTTTGTACAGAGGTTAATTTTACCCCAAACTTTGTGGTAATTAACTAATTACATTCTTATTGTAATAAACTCAAGCATTAATAAAAGCATGGTAAATTTTCTTAAAATTAGAAACATGATTAAAGTCATATATGTTTACACAAATTTTCACTTTAAAAAAGACTCAAAAACATTTATTTTAAAATGTGCAAAGCACATTATGCCTGGAATGGGTAAATTTAACTCAGATGACCATTATATCTACTACTGTGGGCAGGAATCCATCAGAAGAAATGGAGTAGCCATCATGGTCAACAAACGAGTCCGAAATAGAGTCCTTGGATACAACCTCAAAAACGACAGGATGATCTCTGTTCATCTCCAAGGCAAACCATTCAATATCACAGTTATCCAAGCCTATGCCCCAACCAGTAACGCTGAAGAAGCTGAAGTTGAATGGTTTTATGAAGACCTACAAAACCTTTCAGAATTAACACCCAAAAGAGAGGTCCTTTTCATTATAGGGGACTGGAATGCTAAAGTAGGAAGTCAAGAAACACCTGGAGTAAAGGCAAATTTGGCCTTGGAATGTGGAATGAAGCAGGGCAAAGACTAACAGAGTTTTGCCAAGAAAATGCACTGGTCAAGGCAAACACCCTCTTCCAAAAACAGAAGAGAAGACTACACATGGACATCACCAGGTGGTCAACATCGAAATCAGATTGATTATATTCTTTGCAGCCAAAGATGGAGAAGCTCTATACAGTCAACAAAAACCAGACCAGGACTGACTGTGGCTCAGATCATGAAATCCTTGTTACCAAATTCAGACCCAAATTGAAGAAAGTAGAGAAAACCGCTAGACCATTCAGGTATGACCTAAATAAATCCCTTATGGTTATACAGTGAAAGTGAGAAATAGATTTAAGGCCTAGATCTGATAGATAGAGTGCCTGATGAACTATGGAATGAGGTTCGTGACATTGTACAGGAGACAGGGATCAAGACCATCCCCATGGAAAAGAAATGCAAAAAAGCAAAATGGCTGTCTG
>SJYC01045129.1:0-13423 GCA_006408675.1 Madoqua kirkii | reverse complement strand
TAACTTCTATGCAGTGTACATCATGAGAAACGCTGGACTGGAAGAAACACAAGCTGGAATGAAGATTGCTGGGAGAAATATCAGTAACCTCAGATATGCAGATGACACCACCCTTATGGCAGAAAGGGAAGAAGAACTAAAGAGCCTCTTGATGAAAGTGAAAGAGAAGAGTGAAAATGTTGGCTTAAGCTCAGCACTGAGAAAACAAAAAAACACGGCATCTGTTCCCATCACTTCATGGCAAATAGATGGGGAAACAGTGGAAACAGTGGCTGACTCTGTTTTTAGAGCTTCAAAATCACTGCAGATGGTGATCAAAGCCATGAAATTAAAAGACACTTGCTCCTTGGAAGGAAACTTATGACCAACCTAGACAGCATATTAAAAAGCAGAGACATTACTTTGTCAACAAGGGTCCATCTAGTCAAGGCTATGGTTTTTCCAGTAGTCATGTATGAATGTGAGAATTGGACTATAAAGAAAGCTGAGTGCCAAAGAATTGATGCTTCATTTGAACTGTGGTGTTGGCGAAGTCTCTTGAGAGTTCCTTGGACTGCAAGGAGATTCAACCAGTCCATTTTCTTTAGGGAAATCAGTGCTGGGTGTTCATTGGAAGGACTGATGTTGAAGCCGAAATTCCAATACTTCCGCCAGTTGATGCAAAGAGCTGACTCATTTGAAAAGACTCTGATGCTGGAAAAGATTGAAGGCAAGAGGAAAAGGGGATGACAGAGGATGAGATGGATGGATGGCATCACCAACTCAATGGATATGGGTTTGGGTGAACTCCAGGAGTTGGTGATGAACAGGAAGGCCTGGCATGCTGTGGTTCATGGAATCACACAGAGTCAGACACGACTAAGCAACTGAACTGGAACTGGTACTGGATGACACAGGATGCCATGATCTTAGTTTTCTGAATGTTGAGTTTAAGCCAGCGTTTTCACTCTCCTCTTTCACTTTCCTCAAGAGGTTCCTCTTCACTTTCTACCATAAGGGTCGTGTTATCTGCATATCTGAGGTTATTGATATTTCTCCCAACAATCTTGATTTTTACCTTGTGTTTCATCTAGTCCAGCGTTTCTCATGATGTACTCTATATATAATTTAAATAAGCTGGGTGGCAATATACAGCATTGACGTTCTTTTTTCCCAGTTTAGAGCCAGTCTGTTGTTCCATGGCTGGTTCTAACTATTGCTTCTTGACCTGCATATAGGTTTCTCAGGAGGCAGGTAAGGTGGTCTGTTTTTCCCATTTCTTTAAGAATTTCACACTTTGTTGTGATACACACAGTTAGTACCTGCTAATAATGCCAGTTTCTGGATCCATACTCTTTGACTTCAAATCTACCTCTGCTGAGTCATAAATTACTCCCAAATTATCTGCTTTGGTTTTTTCAACTTTAAATGGGATAGTAACTGTTTTGCCCTCCTAGAGATGATATCCCTGACACAGGAGAAATAGTCAGTGAATGTGAGAAATTTGATTAAAAATGAAAAACTTGATTTAAAAATCCAAAATCATTAATGATAGTCTACAATAATGCATAAAAATGTAGAAAATATTATATATTAATAAATTAAAATGCTACAATTTAAAAATTAATGGTAAATATATAAATTAGTTTTCTCCAAAATTGATAAGCAATGAATACCATTTTGCTATATTTGAGCACTTTTCCCCCTTTTTATATATCAATTTCAGCAATTGTAATCAGCAACAACCTAAGCAGAATTTTTGTGATCAGTTTCTTCAACAACATGTATTATTTATATTCATTTCACACATTGGAAATTCACCCATCAGATTTTGTGTTTGCAATTCTTTCTATCCTTGTGTACTCTTATAAAACTAATGAATAGCCCAAGTGCCTTTGCTCTCTAAACTTCAGCTTGTAACAGTGAAATGGCTACTGAGCTCGGCCTCTAGTCCACAGGAAGGGAAAGCACTAATGAAAATTAACATTCCAAAAGGATCTTCTGCAGCTGTCATCATAAAAAGAAACTGATTAGTGGTTTGGACGGTGATAACTCTGTAAATTATCAAACAAAATACTGCAGAAACATCCATTTACGTATATGAAAATTACAATTTGAACATTACACATACAGCACATTAATCAACTTCATTCTTTGATTTTACGGGTAATGAGGCTTTGCAGAAAGGTAAACAGGCAGCTAAATAAAGTTGCTTTGATAAAATGAATTAAATATATTCATACTTAAAAAACAAAGAAATATGCTAAGAGATGTTTGAATAAAGAAAACATCCTCCTGGTCACTAATTTCTGTTTTCAGTTCCTACTTTGACTTTCATCCCTTTTGTCTTCTTAATTTTTTGTCTTCTAAGCATTTTGAGTGTCTCATAATCACGAAATATGTAAAATTAAATGGGATTTTTAGAAATTGATTAACATATTCTACCATGTTTTATTTGTTACCTAACAATATAAACTTAATTACAATATACTGGCTTTCTATAAGCTACTCAGATATTTGTGGTAGAACTGTAGCAATAACTATTGCCTGTGATGGAAATGGTATAATTTCTTTTCTAACTTTCCCTGTATTATATGTAATATTTTATATAAAGGGAAACTCTCCTCTCATGGAACTGTATTTCTGGGGAGTGGAACTAACACTGAATACGACTAAGTTTGCAGTTCAGGTAGTCTATGTGAAAATGGCTCAGAAAGACAAACCAAGCCTTCCCATATGAAAGATCATTATTACTTTAAGCATTTATTGAGTACAACTAGGTACTAGAGAATAGCCATGGAAAATTTTTAAATGATTAAAAAAATTTTAAATAAATGACATTAGCTTGTTTTTGTAAAAAACCATGGAAAATTGAAAATCCAGTTGTCAGTGAATGTGTTAGGGGATTTTATATCAAATATGAAAGCAATGTGTAATGCAATTTTTTTGTCTGGGTAAACTTCTGTATTGTAGTGCATTACAGAGTGACACTTCAGTCTTTATGTCTTATGTGTCAGTTGCCTGCATTATAATATGACAATTACCTGAGAGTTTCACTATTTTTGGTTCATGTTTTCAAATTTACCTTAGGCTTTATAATTATGGCCCCTTAATTATTATTGTTGTTTAACTAAATTATTCAAGATCTAATTCTGTCAACTCTTTACTCTGATTTTCAAATATCTTCCCTCCAACATCATTTTAGAAAAATTCAAAAGAATCAAGAAGTGGCATGTGTATTTTGTATAAAACAATAACCTTCTAGTGTTTGCTGTTACTGACAATGTTTATTGTCACATAATTTTTCAAGAATACATCAGAAACATAGTAAAATTAAGACTGACAATGTTGGAAGTCCAATTTGAAGAAACTGATTGGTGTGGGTTTAGATAAAGTATACTCAGTATGGGCAAAATAATTTAAATTTTTGGAGAAATATATTGACAACTTTATGGGTGACCAGGAACATTATTTTAAATTGTGAGACATCAATTTCATATTTGTCATGCTTGATAATTTTTAGTTTGATGTATACAACAATTTTGATATTAATCATACTAAATTTGTGCATTAACCATAGCTGCTAAATTCCCACACTCAAAAGGAAAGTAAAAACAGGTTAGCAATACTTATTTTATCCTTTTAGCCAATGCTGTTTCTCATGTGAAAAATTGTCTTCAGCCTCATTAACTTATCTGAAGATGCACAGACATAGAATTAAATAATAAGTATATGCTTGGATCTTTTACATCTTTCTGACTAATGTATTTCCTTGAAAAGGTATATGCATATAGGAAACATAAAAAAAAAAATTCTGACTTGTACTGCTAAGTCGTTTCAGTTGTGTCCAAATCTGTGTGACTCCACAGACGGCAGCCCACCAGGCTCCCCTGTCCCTGGGATTCTCCAGGCAAGAACACTGGAGTGGGTTGCCATTTCCTTCTCTAATGCATGAAAGTGAAAAGTGAAAGGGAAGTCACTCAGTTGTCCAACTCTTTGCAACCCCATGGACTGCAGCCCACCAGGCTCCTCCAACCATGGGATTTTCCAAGCAAGGGTATTGGAGTGGGGTGTCTAATAAGTTTTTCTTCAAAGCTTCTGTCTTTAAAATAATTTGAAAATACTTCTGTCTGTCATACCATTAATCAAAGATGTTTTGGCTAGCAACTTCATATATTGTAGACCCTATTCCAACTTGATGTCCTAAAATTATACCTTGTTAGCATCAAAGTGAACAGACCACTAGGTGATGGTTCCTTCCATGATCAACATTACATATACATTTTCACACAGAAAAAAGAAAATTCTAAAATGTCATTCTCATCATATACTTCTATAAAAGAATATCTTTTTTCAGAATATCTTTATATAATAATTACTTTATGTAATAGCAATTTTCTATTATTAAAGTTGTTATAATGAGAATGCAGTGACTTTAAGAAATAGTGCTCCATGGAGTGAAGAAGATCTAGAAGACATTCAGTTAGTGAAAAGACAGTGATATAGGTGTTGTGGTCCTCTCGATTTGTCTTTCTTCCTTTAACAGTGAAAATTTGGAAAGTTGAAAATTAAATTTATCTGTGTACAATTACTGAACACTCTTATAAGCCAATTAGGGACCTATATTGCAAATGTGAAGTTATTATCCTGCCTGTGTTTCTTAGCTTGTTGTTGCTATTCACTCCTTAATAATGTCCACTCTGTGACCCTGTGTACTCCAGCACACCAGGCTTCCTTGTCCTTCACCATCTCCCAGAGTTTGCTCAAACTCATGTCCATTGAGTCAGTGATGGGATTCAACCGTCTCATCCTCTGTCATCCCCTTGTCCTCCTGCCTTCAACCTTTCCCGGCATCAGGGTTTCTTCCTATGAGTTGGTTCTTCACATTAGGTGGCTAAAGCATTGGAGCTTCAGCAGCAGTCCTTCCAATGGACATTCAGGGTTGATTTCTTTTAGGAAGAACCGATTTGATCTTTCAATCTGAAGGACTCCCAAGAGTCTTCTGCAATACCACAGTTCAAAAGCATCAATTCTTCGGTTCTCAGCCATCTTTATGTTCTAAATTTTACATCTGTACATGACTACTGGAAAAAGCATACCTTTGACTAGACAGACCTTTGTTGGCAAAGTAAGGTCTCTGCTTTTAACACGATGTCTAGGTTTGTCATAGTTTTTCTTCCAAGGAGCAAGCATCTTTTAATTTCATGGCTTCAGTCACTGTCTGCAGTGACTTTGGGATCTAATAAAATAAAATATAATAAAATGAAATTTGTCACTGTTCCCACATTTCCTCCCTTCCATTTGCCATGGCGTGATGGGACTGGATGCCATGCTCTTAATTTTTTGGATGTTGAGCTTTAAGCCAGCTTTTTCACTCTCCTTTGTCACCTTCATCAAAAAGCTCATTAATTCCTCTTTGCTTTCTGCCATGAGTGGTGTCATCTGCATATCTGAAGTATTGGTATTTTCCCCAGCAATGTTGATTCCAGGGTGACCTTCATCCAGTCCAACATTGCACATGATGTACTCTAAGTTAAATCAGCCAAGTGACAATATACAGCTTGGTCATACTCATTTCCCAATTTTGAACCAATCCATTTTTCAATGTCCAGTCCTAGCTGTTGCTTCTTGACCTGCGTACACAATTCTCAGGAGGCAGGTAAGGTGGTCTGGTATTCCCATCTCTTTAACAATTTCCCACAGTTTGTTGTGATCGACATAGTCAAAGGATTTAGTGTAGTAAATGAAGCAGAAGAGATGTTTTTCTGGGATTCCCTTGCTTTTTCTATGATACAATGGATGTTGACAATTTGATCTCTTGTTCCTTTGCCTTTTCTAAATCCAACTTGTATATCTGAAAGCTTCTTGCCTTCATGGTGGAGAAATGTTTCCTGAACCCTCTGAAGTGTTTTTACTTCTAATAACCTCATCCCTAGAAGTACATTCTCTCTCAAAGAAAATGTTTTCCATATTTAAGATATTTCAAATTAAACATTGACTTTTTTTTTAGGGAAACATATGATGTAGGAGGAACTATTAATCTGTGGAATAACCTGAATACATTATGTTTTAAAAAATTTGTTTTATGAAGTCTTTGACAAACATTTGCAATACTATTCCTTTTTTATATAATGTATATTTCAGCTTCTCAAGTATTTGCCACTTGTTTGTCTTACTGTTTTCCTTGGCTTTAGCATGAAAGATTTATATCAATCAATTTGGTTTAAATTATGGTACAGTAGAAATAAAATTCTAAACCTTAATAACCTTTCATCACAACCTCCTCATCAGATTTTGTCTCTCCTAGACTAGCTGGCTTTTACCTTCATGACTGGACCCAGGTTACAGGCATATTCTCTATCTGAAACATTATTAACCTCATGGAAGATGGAAATAAGGGCAAAATGAAGCCAAGTAATATTTCTTAAAAGTTGGTTGAAAGTGGCTCTCATCACTTCTGATCATGATTATTGAACAAAGCAAGAAACTGTGAAAGTCTAATGTTTATGAATGATATAATGACTCCAAAGGGAAAGGAAGTGAATAACTTTATCAGGAATGCAATTTACCACAGATAAATTAATAATAAATGACATAGAAAAAATATCAAAATTTAATTATCCAAGACCTACATGAGAATAAGAACCTGTAGAATTTTCCCTCATTTCATTGATATATATATTTGGTTCTTTCCAGGTGGCATCAGTAGTAAAGAACTCCCCTGCCAATGCAGGAGACTTAAAAGACACAGATCCAGACCTTGGGCTGTGAAGATTCCTGGAAGAGGGCATGGCAACCCCACGTTCTTACCTGGAGAATCCCATCGATAGAGAAGCTTGGCAGGCTACAGTCCTCAGGGTCTCTCAGAATGAAATACGACTGAAGCGACTTAGCACACTTGCAATTTACCACAAATTAAAAATAAATGATTAAAAAAAGGTCAAAAACATAATTATCCAAGACCTACATGAGAATCAGTGTCTGAACCATGGCTTAGACAATAAAGCGTCTGTCTACAATGTGAGAGACCTCGGTTCGATCCCTAGGTTGGGAAGATTCTCTGGAAGAGGAAATGGCAACACACTCCAGTACTCTTGTCTTGAAAATCCCATGGACGGAGGAGTTCAGTGCAGGCTACTATCCATGGGACACAAAGAGTCGGGCACGACTGAGCAACTTCACTTTCATGAGAATAGGGACTTGTAGAATTTTCCCCCATTTTCACTTTAGTTCAGTTGCTCAGTCATGTCCAACTCTTTGTGACCTCATGGACTGCAGCACACCAGACTTCTCTGTCCATCACCAACTTCTGAAGCCTGCTCAAACTAGTGTCCATAGAGTTAGTGATGCTGTCTAATCATCTCATTCACTATTGTCCCCTTCTACCCCTGTCTTCAGTCTTTCCCAGCATCAGCATCTTTTCTAATGACTCAGTTCTTTGCATGAAGTGGCCAAAGTATTAGAGTTTCAATTTCAACATCAGTCCTTCCAATAAATATTTAACTGATTTCGCCTATTTTATTGACATGCATTTGACACTCATCAAATCAGGGTTAGTTGCTCAGCAGTGTTCAACTCTTTGCAACTCTTTTGCTATAGCCCACCATTTCAGGCTCCTATGTCCATGGGATTCTCCAGGCAAGAATACTGGCGTGGGTAGCCATTCTGTTCTCCAGGAGATATTGCCAACCCAGGGATCAAATGTGGATCTCCCATGTTTCAGGCAGATCTTTACCACCTGAGTCACAAGTTCGCAATATAATGATGTGCTGTATAATAATTATACAAATAATGATCAAATGACTTTAGTTAATACATATCAGTTCACATAGTTACAAAAATGTTTCTCTGTGATGAAACTACTTAAGATACACTCTCTTAGCAGCTATCAAACATACAAAACAGTATTATTAGCTATAGTCATCATGTGCATGCTGTAGCCTCAGAAAGTATTTCTCATGTAACTGCAAGTTTGTATTTTTTGATTACCTTCACCCAATTTTCCCAAATTCTGACCCACACCTTTGACAACCACAAAATCTGATCTCTATTAGTTTGGTTTTATCAGATTTCACATATAAGTGAAATCATACAGTATTTGTCTTTGTCTGACTTAGTTTATTTACATAATGCCCTCAAAGTCCATTCATATAATTTCTAGTTGCAGAATGTCCTTACTTCAATGTATAAATAAGATGCTATACATATATATGTATGAGTATATTTATTGACTATGCCGAAGTCTTTGACTATGTGGATCACAATAAACTGTGGAAAATTCTTCAAGAGATCGGAATATCAGACCACCTGACCTGCCTCTTGAGAAATCTGTATGCAGGTCAGAAAGCAACAGTTAGAACTGGACATGGGACAACAGACTGGTTCCAAATAGGAAAAGGAGTATGTCAAGGCTGTATATTGTCACCCTGCTTGTGTAACTTATATGCAGAATACATCATGAGAAATGCTGGGCTGGAAGAAACACAACCTGGAATCAAGATTGCTGGGAGAAATATCAATAACCTCAGATATGCAGATGACACCACCCTTATGGCAGAAAGTGAAGAGGAGCTAAAGGGCCTCTTGATGAAAGTGAAAAAGGAGAGTGAAAAAGTAGGCTTAAACCTCAACATTCAGAAAACAAAGATCATGGCATCTGGTCCCATCACTTCATGGGAAACAGATAGGGAAACAGTGGAAACAGTGTCAGACTTTATTTTGGGGGGCTCCAAAACCACTGCAGATGGTGACTGCAGCCATGAAATTAAAAGACGCTTACTCCTTGGAAGGAAAGTAATGACCAACCTAGATAGCATATTCAAAAGCAGAGACATTACTTTGCCGACTAAGGTCTGTCTAGTCAAGGCTATGGTTTTTCCATTGGTCATGTATGGACGTGAGAGTTGGACTGTGAAGAAGGCTGAGCACCGAAGAAATGATGCTTCTGAACTGCGGTGTTGGAGAAGACTCTTGAGAGTCCCTTGGACTGCAAAAAGATCCAACCAGTTCATTCTGAAGGAGATCAACCCTGGGATTTCTTTGGAAGAAATGATGCTAAAGCTGAAACTTCAGTACTTTGGTACCTCATGCGAAGAGTTGACTCATTGGAAAAGACTCTGATGCTGGGAGGGATTGGAAACAGGAGATGAAGGGGACGACCGAGGATGAGATGGCTGGATGGCATCATGGACTCGATGGATGTGAGTCTGAGTGAACTCCGAGAGATGGTGATGGACAGGGAGGCCTGGCGTGCTGTGATTCATGGGGTTGCAAAGAGTCGGACACGACTGAGTGACTAAACTGAACTGAACTGAACTGAACTGAACTGAACTGAATATGCTATATTTTCTGTATCTTTTCATCAGTCATTAGAAATTTAGCTTGTGGCTGTGTCTTGACTATTGTAAATAATACTGCAGTAAATGGAAGTGCAGATATCTCTTTGCGATAAAAAAAATGTAATACCTTTGTAGGTGGCTCAGAGGTTAAAGCGTCTACCTGCAACACGGGAGACCTGGGTTTGATCCGAGTCGGGAAGATCCCCTGGAAAAGAAAATGGCAACCCACTCCAGAATTCTTGCCTGGAGAATCCCATAGACAGAGGAGCCTGATGGGCTACAGTCCATGGGTCGCAAAGAGTCAGACACGGCTGAGAGACTTCACTTCACTTCTTTTGTTCTATAGCCAGAAATGAAATTTTTAGATCGTATGCTAATTTTATTTTTAATTTTTTTGAGAAACCTCTATACAATTTCTTATTGGATATGTCAGCTATTCAGTCATGTCCAACTCTTTATGACCCCGTGGACTGTAGACTGCCAGTCTTCTCTGTCCATGGTAGTCTCCAGGCAAGAATACTGGAGTGGGTAAGCCATTCCCTTTTCCAGGGAATCTTCCCAACTCAGGTGCTGAACCTGAGTCTCCTGCATTGCACGCTGTTTCTTTACTGTCTGAACCACCAGGGAAGCCCCGAAACTGGATATGCCAATTTACATTCCTACTAACAGTAAAGAGGGTTCCATGTTTTCTAAATTTTCACCAGCACTTATTGTCACTTATCTTTTTGATGATCTTCATTCTATCAGATATGAGATGATATATCTCACTGTGGTTTTGATTTGCATTTCCCTAATGATTAGTGATATTAACAACTTTTTCATGTACCTGTTAACTATTAGAATATCCTCTTTGGAGAAATGTCTATTTGTGCTTTGTTCATTTTTAAAATTGAACTATTTGCTTTTGCTCCTGAGTTGTATAAGTTTCATATATATATATATTTAGCATACGAATCCTGCATCAGAATATATTTTACAAACTACTTCTCCCTTTCATAGGTAAATTGCCTTTTCATTTTAATGATTGTTTCTTCTCTGCAGAAACTTCCAGCTTGATAGAACTTGTTTATCTTGTACCACTTATTTGTCTTTTATTTTGTTCATTGTTATTTAGGTGTCTTAAAATAGTGCCAAAATCTGAGTCAAGAAGTTTTTATTATCCTCACTTTTTATTCTATTCTAGTGTGGCTTCATTTCTTACATTTGAATTTTTAATCACTTTAGAATTAATTTTTTGTGAATGGAGCAAGATGGGGATCTAGTTTCATTCTATGCATGTAAATATTTCATTTTTCCAGCGCCATATATTGGAGAGAATATCTTTCCTCCTTTGAGTATTCTTTGCTTTCTTTTCATATGTTAGCTGACTGTTTATACATGAGTTTATTTCTGGGCTCTTTATGCTGTCCCATTAGTCTGTGTGTCTGTTTTAGCATCATATTGTTTGATTATTATATAACTTTTTAGTATAGTTTGAAATGAGAAATTGTGATGCCTCCAGTTTAGTTCTTCCTACTCGGGATTATTTTAGCTATTCATGGTCTTTTGCAGTTCCATACAAATTTTAGGATTGGTTTTACTACTTTTGCCCAAAATAAAAATAGCAGTGGAGTCATAAGGATTCCATAAAGACTCAACTCCATAAGGTTTTAAGTTGTATGAACATTTTAACAATATT
Source organism: Madoqua kirkii (assembly GCA_006408675.1). Lineage (NCBI taxonomy): Eukaryota > Metazoa > Chordata > Mammalia > Artiodactyla > Bovidae > Madoqua > Madoqua kirkii. The sequence continues at coordinate 2,428 of SJYC01045129.1, read as the reverse complement.
AACTATTTTAATCCATAATTATAGGTTAACTTTCCACATACTTGTATCTTTTAGAATTTCTTCATTAATATGTTATAGTCTTTAGTAGAAAGAACTTCCACCTCCTTGTTTAACTTTTTTTATACATTAATATTTTCTTGTTTGCTGATGCCGAATGAGGCTTTCATTTATTTTTCAAATAATTTATTGTTAGTATATGGTGGCTCAGAGAGTAAAGCGTCTGCCTGTAATGCTGAAGACCTGGGTTTCATTCCTGGGTTGAGAAGATGCCCTGGAGAAGGAAATGGCAACCCACTCCAATACTCTTGCCTGGAAAATTCCATGGATGGAGGAGCCTGGTAGGCTACGTCCATGGGGTTGCAAAGAGTGGGACACTACTGAGCAACTTCACTTATAAAAACACTAATCATTTGTGAATGTTGATTTTTTATCCTGCACCTTTACTGAATTTATTGATTAGTTTCAACAGGTGTTTTCTGTAATCTTCAGAATTTTCTCTATATAAAAGCATGCCATCTATGAATAAAAGCTATTTTACTACTTCTTTTCCAATTCTGATGACTTTATTTCTTTTTCTTGTCTGACTATTCTGGTTAGGACTTTCAGAACTATGTTGAACAGTAATAGTGAGAGTGAGCAATCATCTCATTTTTGATCATGTGAGAAAAGCTTTCAACCTTTCAGTAATTAATATAATGTTAACTGTGGTCATCATATAAGACCTTTATTATGTTGAGGTATTATACAGTTTGCATTGTGAATGAATGCTGAATCATCTCAAAAATTTTTTTTTCTGTTTCTATTGAGATGTTCACAAACTTCTTATTTTTTGTTAGATTAATATGATGTATTACTGTGAAGAAGGCTGAGCGCCGAAAAATTGATGCTTTTGAAATGTGGTGTTGGAGAAGACTCTTAAGAGTCCCTTGGACTTCAAGGAGATCCAACAAGTACATTCTGAAGGAGATCATCTCTGGGATTTCTTTGGAAGGAATGATACTAAAGCTGAAACTCCAGTACTTTGGCCACCTCATGTGAAGAGTTGACTGATTGGAAAAGACTGATGCTGGGAGGGATTGGGGACAGGAGGAGAAAGGGACAACAGAGGATGAGATGGCTGGATGGCGTCACGGACTCAGTGGACGTGAGTCTGAGTGAACTCTGGGAGTCGGTGATGGACAGGGAGGCCTGGCGTGCTGCGATTCATGGGGTTGCAAAGAGTCGGACACGACTGAGCGACTGAACTGAACTGAACAGTGATTTATTCTCATATGTTGAACCATTCTTGCATTCTGAGGATAAATTCTGCATGATCATGGGGTACAATCATTTTAATATGTTGAAAATTTTGATTTACTAGTATCTCAGAAGGCTTGACAATAATTTTTCTTCAAACATTTGGTAAAATTAGCCAATGAACATATCTGTTTCTCAGCTTATTTTTCTTGAAATTTAATTCAATCTTGTTACTAATTATTAGTCTATTCAGTTTTTGTTTTGTTTTTATTCTGATTCAGTCTTGGAAGTTTGCATGTTTCCAGGAATTTATCCTTTTTTTTTTTTTTTCAGGTTGTACTGTTTGTTCTTGTATAATTGTTCATAGTAGTCTCAAGATTTTATGTTCTTGTTTGGTATTAGTTTTTATATCTCTTCTTTCATATATAATTTTATTTATTTGGGTCTTTTCCCTTTTGTTCTTGGTTAGTCTAGCTAAAGTTTGGCAATCTTGTTTATCAGATGTGTATAAGAGACAGCTCTAGGCTTCCCTGTCCTTGGTGGTGAGAACACTATGAATACAGATGTTGAAATGTAATGTACACCTGAAACATTTAATGTTATAAAACAGTGCTCAGTTCAGTCCCTCAGTTGTGTCTGACTCTGCGACTCCATGAACCGCAGCACACCAGGCCTCCCTGTTCATCACCAACCCCCGGAGCTCACCCAAACCTGTGTCCGTCGAGTCGGTGATGCCACCCAACCATCTCACCCTCTGTCATCCCTTCCTCCTACTGCCCTCAATCTTTCCCAGCATCAGGGTCTTTTCCAGTGACTCAATCTTCGCATCAGATGGCCAAAGTATTGGAGTTTCAGTTTCAACATCAGTCCTTCCAATGAACACCCAGGACTGATCTTTAGGATGGACTGGCTGGATCTCCTCACAGTCCAAGGGATTCTCAAGAGTCTTCTACAACACGACAGTTCAAAAGCATCAATTCTTAAGTACTCAGCTTTCTTTATGGTCCAACTCTCATATACATACACGACCACTGGAAAAACCATAGCCTTGACTAGATGGACCTTGGCTGGCAAAGTAATGTCTCTGCTTTTTAATATGCTGTCTAGATTGGTCATAATTTTTCTTCCAAGGAGTAAGCATTTTTTAATTTCATGGCTATAGTCACTATCTGGAGTGATTTTGGAGCCCCCC
>SJYC01045126.1:0-18073 GCA_006408675.1 Madoqua kirkii | reverse complement strand
AGCTCAACTGGAATTCCATCACCTCCACTAGCTTTGTTCATAGTAATGCTTTCCAAGGCCCACTTGATTTCACATTCCAGGATGTCTGGCTCTAGATGAGCGATCACACCATCATGATTGTCTTGGTCGTGAAGATCTTTTTTGTACAGTTCTTTCGTGTATTCTTGCTACCTCTTCTTAATATCTTCTGCTTCTGTTAGGTCCAGAACATTTCTGTCCTTTATCGAGCCCATCTTTGTATAAAACATTCCCTTGGTATCTCTGATTTTCTTGAAGAGATCTCTAGTCTTTCCCATTCTGTTGTTTTCCTCTATTTCTTTGCATTGATCGCTGAAAAAGGCTTTCTTATCTCTTCTTGCTATTCTTTGGAACTCTTCATTCAGATGCTTATGTCTTTCCTTTTCTCCTTTACTTTTCACTTCTCTTTTTTCACAGCTATTTGTAAGGCCTCCCCAGACAGTCATTTTGCTTTTTTGCATTTCTTTTCCATGGGGATGGTCTTGATCCCTGTCTCTTGTACAATGTCAGGAACCTCATTTCATAGTTCATCAGACATTCTATCTAAGCTCTTAAATCTAATTCTCACTTCCACTGTATAATCATAAGGGATTTGATTTAGGTCATACCTGAATGGTCTAGCAGTTTTCCCTACTTTCTTCAATTTTAGTCTGATTTTGGTAATAAGGAGTTCATGATTTCAGACACAGTCAGCTCCTGGTGTTGTTTTTGTTGACTGTGTAGAACTTCTCCATCTTTGGCTGCAAAGAATATAATCAATCTGATTTCAGTGTTGACCATCTGGTGATGTCCATGTGTAGAGTCTTCTCTTGTGTTGTTGGAAGAGAGTGTTTGCTATGACCTGTGCATTTTCTTTCTCTCTTTATATTTACTATAGATATGCATATAGTAAATATAAAGAGCAAACAGGTTGTAAATAAGACAAAATTTTAATAAGGGTTAAATGTGGATGATGGATATACTGGTGATTATAATATTGTACTTTTCAACCTTATTTTTTCATGTAAACTTAAGAAAAGTTTAACCTTATTCTTCTTTGGATGACAAATAGAGAATAATTGACTATTAGATGAATAATATCAGTAAGTTTCTGTTTTGGTAGATAACTCTGATAATGGCACTTTATTATATTTACAAATTACAAACAATGACTTAAATTATTGTTGAGAGCTTTTGCAGTTTATTAGCTACTTTGAGAAAAAAGAAAAGAAAATCCTACTTCTAGTAAATTTAATGAGAAGTGCGTATACAGTGAGAGCATGGCATTTCAAAAACTACTACAAAGTTATTCCTAGCCTTTCATAGGAAACAGAATATATGTGTAAGCATTTTTTCTCTTCCTTTATTATGTACTATTTAAAATATATTAGCAGTATCATTTAGAGTTCCTTGGATCAGAAAAATTTCTCCTATAATTTAACCTCAACACTGAATCAAAATCCCTGCTATGGTTTTTAATTTTTATTTTATAGCAGTTAACACACGTGACGTGAGAACCATGCTCTTAACAGATTTTTAAGTGTGACAAATAGCATTGCCAACAATAGACACAATGTTTTAGAGTAGATTTTTAAAACAATATTCAATTCAGTTTAGTTCAGTCAATCAGTCCTGCCCAACTCTTCGTGACTCCATGGTCTGCAGCATGTCAGGCTTTTCTGTCCATTACCAACCCCCAGATCTTGCTCAACTTCATGTCCATCGAGTTCGTGATGCCATCCAACCATTTTATCATCTGTCGTCCCCTTCTCCTCCTCCCTTTAATCTTTCCCAACATCAGTGTCTTTTCAAATGACCAGTTTTTCACATCAAGTGACCAAAGTATTGGAGTTTCAGCTTCGGCATCAGTCCTTCCAGTGAATATACAGGACTGATTTTCTTTAGGATTGGTGAGTTTGATCTCCTTGCAGTCCAAGGGACTCTCAAGGTTCTTCTCCAACACCATGTTCAAAAGCGTCAATTCTTTGGAGCTCAGCTTTCTTTATGACCCAGCTCTCACATGCATAGCTGACTACTAGGAAAATCATAGCTCTGACTAGATGGACCTTTGTTGGCAAAATAATGTATCTGATTTTTAATAAACTCTCCAGGTTGTCATAGCTTTACTTTCAAGAAACAAGCATCTTTTAATTTCATGGCTACAGTCACCATCTGCAGTGATTTGCGAGCACAAGAAAATAAAATCTTTCACTGTTTCCATTGTTTCCCCATTTGTTTGCCATGAAGTGATGGAACCAGATGCCATGATTTTAGTTTTTTGAAAGCTAAGCCAACATTTTTCATACTCTCCCTACACTTTAATCAAGAGGTTGTTTATATTTTCTTTCCTTTCTGCCATAAGGGTGGTGTCATCTGCATATCTGAGGTTATTTTTATTTCTCCCAGTAATCTTGATTCCAGCTTGTGCTTCATCTAGCCTGGCATTTCGCATGATGTGCTCTGCATATAAATTAAATAAGCAGGGTGATAATATACAGCCTTGACGTACTCCTTTCCCAATTTGGAACCACTCAGTTGTTCCATGTCTGGTTCTAACTTTTGCTCCTTGATTTGTATACAGATTTCTCAGGAGGCAGGTAAGGTGATTTGATATTCTCATAATTCTAAGAATTTTCCACATTTTGCTGAGAACCACACAGTCACAGGCTTTGGCATAATTAATAAAGTGGAAGTAGATTTTTTTTTTTGAACTCTCTTGCTTTTTGATGATCCAGCAAATGTTAGAAATTTGATCTCTGGTTCCTCTGTCTTTTATAAATCTTACTTGAATATCTGGAAGTTCACAGTTCACATTCTGTTGAAGCCTGGCTTGGAAAATTTTGAACATTACTTTACTAGCGTGTGAGTTGAGTGTAATTGTGAGGTAGTTTGAATATTCTTTGGCATTGTGTTTCTTTGGGATTAGTCCTGTGGCCACTCCTGAGATTTCCAAATTTGCAGGCATACTGAGTGAAGCACTTTCAAAACCTTCTCTTTTAGGATTTGGAATAACTCAGCTGAAATTTCCATCACCTCCACTAGCTTTGTTCGCAGTGATGCTTCCTAAGACCTATATTAGCTAATGTTCTGGGAAGTCTGGCTCTAGCTGAGTGGTCACCTCATTGTGGTTATCTGGGTGATGAAGATTTTTTCTGTAGAATTCTACTATATATTCTTTCACCTCTTCTCAATATCTTCTGCTTCTGTTAGGTCCATAACATTTCTGTCCTTTGTTGTGCCCATCTTTGCATGAAGTTTTCCTGTTGTATCTCTGACTTTCTTTAAGACATCTTTAGTCTTTCCCATTCTATTGCTTTCCTTTATTTCCTTCATTTGATTATTGAAGAAGACTTCTTATCTCTCCTTGCTATTCTTTAGAACTCTGCATTCAAATACGTATATCTTTCCTTTTCTTCTTTGCCTTTCACTTTTCTTCTTTTCTTTGTTATTTGTAAGGCCTCTTCAGAAAACCGTTTTGCCAGTTTACATTTCTTTTTCTTTGGGATGGTTTTGATAACTGCCTCCTGTACAATGTCAAAAACCTCCATCCATAGTTCTTCAAGTATTCTGTTTATCAGATCTAACCACTTGAACCTACTTGCCACTTCCACTGTATAATCACAAGGGATGTGATTTATGTTATACCTGAATGGTCTAGTGGCTTTCCCTATTTACTTCTATTTAAATCCAATTGGAACGACAGACTGGTTCCAAATAGGAAAAGGAATACATCAAGGCTGTATATTGTCACCCTGCTTATTTAACTTATATGCAAAGTACACCATGAGAGACGCTGCACTGGAAGAAACGCAAGCTGGAATTAAGATTGCCGGGAGAAATATCAATAACCTCAGATATGCAGATGACACCACCCTTATGGCAGAAAGTGAAGAGGAACTAAGAAGACTCTTGATGAAAGTGAAAGAGGAGAGTGAAAAAGTTGGCTTAAAGCACAGCATTCAGAAAACAAAGATCATGGCATCTAGTCCCATCACTTCATGGGAAATAGATGAGGAAACAGTGTAAACAGTGTCAGACTTTATTTGGGGGGGCTCCAAAATCACTGCAGATGGTGACTGCAGCCATGAACTTAAAAGACACTTACTCCTTGGAAGAAAAGTTATGACCAACCTAGATAGCATATTCAAAAGCAGAGACATTACTTTGCTGACTAAAGTCCGTCTAGTCAAGGCTATGGTTTTTCCAGTAGTCATGTATGGATGTGAGAGTTGGACTGTGAAGAAGGCTGAACACTGAAAAATTGATGCTTTTGAACTGTGGTGTTGGAGAAGACTCTTGAGAGTCCCTTGGACTGCAAGGAGATCCAACCAGTCCATTCTGAAGGAGATCAACCCTGGTATTTCTTTGAAAGGAATGATGCTGAAGCTGAAACTTCAGTACTTTGGCCACCTTATGTGAAGAGTTGACTCACTGGAAAATACTTTGATGATGGGAGGAATTGGGGGCAGGAGGAGAAGGGATGACAGAGGGTGAGATGGCTGGATGGCATCACTGACTCGGTGAACATAAATCTGAATGAACTTCGGGAGCTGGTGATGGACAGGGAGGCCTGGAGTGCTGCGATTCATGTGGTCGCAAAGAGTTGGACACGACTGAGTGACTGAACTGAACTGAACTGAACTGAAGTCCAATTTGGCAATTATGAATTCATGATCTGAGCCACAGTCAGCTCCCGGTCTTGTTTTTGCTGACTATATAAAGATTCCATCTTTGGCTGCAAAAGAATATAAGCAGTCTGATTTCAGTATTGACCCTCTGGTTATGTTCCTGTGTAGGGTCCTCTCATGTTGTGGGAAGAAGGTGTTTACTATGACCAGTGGATTCTTTTGGCAAAGCTCTGTTAGCCTTCTCCCTGCTTAATTTTGTACTCCAAGGCCAAATTTGCCTGTTACTCCAGGTATCTCTTAACTTCCTATTTTTACATTCCTGTCCCTGTGATGAAAAGGACTCCTTTTTGGGTGCTAGTTCTAGAAGGTCTTGTAGGTCTTCATAAAACCGTTCAGCTTCAGCTTCTTCAGCATTAATGGTTAGGGCATAGACTTGGATTACCATGATATTGAATGGCTTGCCTTGGAAATGAACAGAGGTCATTCTGTCATTTTTCAGATTGCACCCAACTGCTGAGTTTTGGACTCTTTTACTTACTATTATTGGCTACTCCATTTCTTCTAAGGAATTCCTGCCCACAGTAATAGACATAATGATGATCTGAGTTAAATTCACCCATTCCAGTCTACTTTAGTTCACTGATTCCTAAAATGCCATTGTTCACTCTGCCACCTCCTGTTTGACCACTTGCAATTTACCTTGATTCACAGACCTAACAATCCAGCTTCCTATGCAGTATTGTTCTTACAATATAGAACTTTAATCACTAGTCACATCAATAACTGAATTGTTTACACTTTCGTTTCATCTCTTCATTCTTTCTGGAGTTATTTCTCCACTGATCTCCAGTCACATGTTGGGCACCTACTCACCTAGGGAGTTTATCTTTCAGTGTTATCTTTTTGCCTTTTCATACTGTTCATGGGGTTCTCAAGGCAAGAATACTTATGTGGTTTGCCATTCCCTTCTCCAGTGGACCACATTTTGTCAGAACTCTCCACTTTGAGCCGTCCATCTTGGGTGGCCCAACATGGCATGGCTCATAGAGTTAGACAAGGCTGTGGTCCATGTGATCAACTTGATTAGTTTTCTGTGTGAAATTAGATTGTGGTTTTCTTTCCATCTGCCCTCTGATGGACAAAGATAAGAGGCATATGGAATCTTCCTGATGGGAGAGACTGACTGAGGAGGACTCTGGGTCTTGTTCTGATGGATGGGGCCACGCTCAGTTAATCTTTAATCCAATTTTCTGTTGATGTGTGAGGCTGTGTTCCCTCCCTGTTTGACCTAAGAAAAAACTGTGGTTGAGGTAGTGAAGGTAATGGCTACCTCCTTCAAAAGGTCCCATGCACTAGCTGCCACTCAGTGGCATCCACTCAGTGGCATGCACTCAGTGCCCCAGACCCTGCAGCAGGCCACTGCTGACCTAAGTTTCCACCTGAGATTGCTGGACACTCAAAGACAAGTCTGGGTCAGTCTCTTGTGGAGTCACTACTCCTTTCTCCTGGGTCCTGGTGCTCACGAGGTTTTGTTTGTGCCCTCCAATAGTCTGTTTCCCCAGTCTTGTGTAAGTTCTGTAATCAAATTCCACTGGCCTCTAAAGTCAAGTTCACCAGGGATTCTCAGTCTCTTTGCCAGATCCCCAGGTTGGGAAATCTGCTGTGGGTCCTAGAACTTTCTTAACAGTGCAATAATTTCTTTGGCATAATTGTTCTGCCGTTTGTGGGTCGTTTGCTTCGTGGCTCTGTGATGGGGTAAATAGTGACCTCCTCCAAGAGGGCTCATGCCACATGCTGTGTAAGACCCAGGTCTGCTGCACCCAGAGTCCCTGCCCTACAGCAGGTCCACTGTATCTCCACAGGAGACATTCAAATACTCAAAGTCAGGTCTGGCTCACTTTCTGTGGGGTCTCCGGGTCCTGGTGTACACAAGGTTTTGTTTGAGCCCTCCACGCATCTCTGTTGGGTATGGGGTTTGATTCTAAATGCAATTTCACCCCTCCTACCATCTTCCTGGGGGGTGGAGTGTATCTTTTTTTTTTGGTGGGATCCAACATTCTCTGGTCAATGGTTGTTTAGCTGAGAGTTGCAATTTTGGAGTTCTTATAGGAGAAGATGAGCACATATCCTTCCACTCTGCCATCTTGCTTCCATCTTGCTCCCTGGAACAAAGTATTCTTCTTGAATAACACTCCTTTATTCCAGTTTTCAATCCCTTGGTAACCACCATTCTACTTTCTGTTTCTATGACTTTTTCTATTTTAGATACTTCTTTAAATCAAATCAAACAATATTCATACTTCTGTGACTGGATTATTTCACTTAGCATGTCAACAAAGTTCATCCATGTTGTTACAAGCTGTAGCATTTCTTCCTTTTAAAACACAAAGAGTGTCCCATTGTTTTTATATAGCACATTTTCTTTATTCATCCATCTCTAGGAATTTAGCTTGTTTCTACATCTTACCAGTTATAAACAGTGCTGCAACAAAATAAGAGTACCAATAAATCCTTAAGATCCTGACTTCTACTCTTTGGAAAAATATCCAGAATTGGGATTGCTGGATCAAACATAGTTATAAAATCATATGAACTAACAGAGGACTTTGGATAACCAAGCAACCTTGAGAAAGAAGAACAAAACTAAAAGCTTCATACTTTCTGTTTTCAAAACATACTATAAAGCCACAGTAATTAAGTCCGTGTGGCACTGATGGTAAAGAATCTGCCTGCCAATGCAAGAGACAAAGAGATGTGGGTCCCCTGGGTTTGGAAGATCCCCTGGAGAAGGAAATGTCAACCCCCTCCAGTATTCCTGCTGGAAAATCCCATAGAGAGAGGAACCTGGAAGTTTGCAGTCCATAGAGTTGCATAGAGTCAGATACAACTGAAGCAACTTAGCACATGCAGCACAGTATTGATATAAAGATAGATATAAAAAAAAAAAAACCGAATATAAAACCCAGAAATAAACCAATGTATTACAGTTGACTGATGTTCATCAAGGGTGTCCCAAATGCTCAGTGGGAAAGGATATACTCTTCAAGAAAGGTTCTTGAAAAAACTGGATAATCACATGAAAAGAATGAAATTCAATCCCAATCTTACTCCACTCATAAAAATCAACTTAAGAGTAAATATAAATAAGCCAAAAACAGTAAAAGTCTTAGATGAATATATATGGGAAAAGCTCTTTGACATTGGCTTGTCAAATATTTTTTGGATATGATATTGAAAGCACAAATAACCAGATGGAACTTCACCAAATGAAAAACATTCTGCCTATCAAAGTAAACAATTAAGAGAAATGAAAAGGCAAACAATGAAATGGCAGAAGATATTTCTAATCCATATTCTGATAAAGGGTTAATGTTCAAACTACGTAAGGAACTCTTACAACTCAATAGGGAAAAATAAGCAAATAATTCAATTAAAAATGAGTAAATGACATGAATATATATCTTTAAGTTCATGAAGTCTGTTAGAATAGCCATTATCAAGGGGACAGGAGATAACAAGTGCTGATACGGATGTGGAGAAAAGGGCGTCTTTGTGCATTGTTGGTGGAAATGTAAAGTAGAGTCACTAAGAAAAGCAATGTGAATTTTCCTCAACAAATATAAAATAAAGCTACAATGTAATATAGCAATCAACTGTCTGGGTATATACCCCCCAAAAGAAATACTACTCCAAGAGATATATGTGCTGCTGTATTCATTACAGTATTGTTCACAATAGCCAAGATGTGGAAACAACCCAAGCTCCTAATGATTTCAGAATGAATAAAGAAAGCATATTTTATGTATGTGAAATCCTTGAATAATGCAGGCACTTTAAAATCTGTGTCTTTTAGGATGACTTTAAAGTCGTCCTTCAGTACCCATAGTTATGCATCTGGAGATTCAACCAACCACACATCTTGTGGTAGCACTGTAGTATTTATTTATATATTTATATATATTTTTAGAACCCACTGATAAGTGGATCTATGTAGTTCCAATCTGTGTTGTTCAAAGTCAATCATATATGTAATTTATATTTATATAAAATGTATATTTAATGTATATAATATATGTATGTGTGTGTGCATGCTCAGTTGCTCAGCTATGTCTGACTTTCTGTGACTCCATGGACTGTAGCCTGCCAGGCTCCTCTGTCCATGGGATCATCCCAGCCAGAAAACTGGAATGGGCTGCCATTTCCTCCTTCAGGGGATCTTCCCAGCCCAGGGTTCAAACATGCATCCACTGCATTGGTAGGGGCACTTTTCACCACTGAGCCACCTGGGAAGTCCAGTAACATAATATACATAGCAACATATAATGGATATTTATTATTCAACTATAAAAATAAGGCAATTCTGCATTTGTAAGCTAAATAAGTCATAGAGACTGTATTCTGAAATAACGTGTGATCTCACTTTTATGTAGAATTTGGAAAAAAAAAAATCCAAACATTCAAAACAGAGTAGTGGATAAATTTGCAGTTACAGGATAAACAATTTCTGGGGATGTAAGGTATAATGTTACTGAGGAGCCTGGTGAGCTACACTACATAAAATCACAAAATTTGGACACAACTGAAGCGATTGCCCACACATGCTCACAATGTAGAATGTGGAGGCTATCATTAACAGTCTTGTTGGTTGTTGGCTGACATAGTTGGTTGTTGCTAAGACAGTGGATGTTAAATATTCTCATCACAAGTGAAAAAAATGTTGATTATATGAAATAATGGATATATTAACTAATATTATTGTGGTAATCATTTCCCAACATATACATGAATCATATCATCACACTGTGTTGCTTAATTTTATACATATTATATGTCAATTATATCTCAATAAAGGTAAAAAGTAGGCTAAGAGCTTCAACAGATGTTTCTCCATAAAGGATGTACAAACTGCAATAGATATATGAAAAAATTCTAAATGTAACTAATGATCAGGTCAGTGAGAAACAAATTATAATGAGATATCACCTCATGCATGTATTGAGGACTATTGTCAAAAAATAAAAGGCATGTATATATATATGAGTCAGTATATGATATTTATTTTTGTCTCTCTGACTTCATTTGGTATCACAGTCTCTAGGTTCATCCACCTCATGACAACTGACTCAATGTTTATTTGTTTGTTTTCTTATGTCCTTTACCAAATTTAAAAAAATATTTTTATTTTTTAATTTATATTTTAATTGAAGGAAAATTGCTTTCCAGTGTGTTGAGTTTTCCATACAACAAGCAAATCAATCATAACTATAAAATATATATATTATATAATATATATATCCTCTCCATCTTGAGTTTCCTTTCCCTTTCCCAACCCACTCCTCTAGGTCATCACAGAGCACCAGGCTGGGCTCCCTGTGTCACAAGCAACTTCCCACTAGCTATATATTTTACACAAGGTATTATATATATGCCAGTGCTGCTTTCTTAACTTGTCCTGCCCTTTCCTTCCCCCAGTGTGTCTACAAGTCCATTTTCTGCATGGGCATCTCCATTCTTTCCCTGCAAATATGTTTGTTAGTGCCATTTTTTCAACCCAGATAATCACGATGGTATGATCACTCACCTAGAGCCAGACATTCTGGAATGTGAAGCCAAGTGGGCCTAAAAAGCATCACTATGAACAAAGCTAGTGGAGGTGATGGAATTCCAGTTGAGCTATTTTAAATCATGGAAGATGATGCAGTGAAAGTGCTGCACTCAATATGCTAGCAAATTTGGAAAACTAAGCAGTGGCCAGAGGACTGGAAAAGGTCAGTTTTCATTCCAATCCCAAGAAAGGCAATGCCAAAGAATGCTCACACTACCACACAATTGCACCTATCTCATATGCTAGCAAAGTAATGCACAAAATTCTCCAAGCCAGACTTCAGCAATACATGAACTGCAAAATTCCAGATGTTCAAGTTGGTCTTAGAAAAGACATAAGAACCAGAGATCAAATTGCCAACTTCTGCTGAATCATGGATAAAGCAAGAGAGTTTCAGAAATACCTCTATTTCTGCTTTATTGACTATGCCAAAGCCTTTGTCTATGTGAATCACAATAAACTGTGGAAAATTCTGAAAGAGATGGGAATAGCAGACCACCTGATCTGCCTCTTGAGATACCTGTATGCAAGTCAGGAAGCAACAGTTAGAACTGGACATGGAACAACAGACTGGTTCCAAATAGGGAAAGGAGTACATCAAGGTTGTATATTGTCACCCTGCTTATTTAACTTATATGCAAAGTATATCATGAGAAACACTGGGATGGAGGAAGTACAAGCTGGAATCAAGATTGCAGGGAGAAATATCAATAACCTGAGATATGCAGATGACACCACCTTTATGGCAGAAAGTGAAGAGGAACTAAAAAGCCTCTTGATGAAAGTGAGAGTGAAAAAGTTGGCTTAAAACTCAACATTCAGAAAACTAAGGTCATGGCATCTGGTCCTGTCACTTCATGGCAGATAGATGATGGGGAAACAGTGGAAACAGAGGCTGAAAAAACTTTATTTTTTTGGTCATTGCAGATGGTAATTGCATCATGAAATTAAAAGATGCTTAATCCTTGGAAGGAAAGATATGACCACCCTAGACAAAATAGTAAAAAGCAGATATATTACTTTGCCAACAAAGTCCATCTAGTCAAGGCTATGGTTTTTCCAGTGGTCATGTATGGATGTGAGAGTTGGACTGTGAAGAAAGCTGAGGGCTGAAGAACTGATGGTTTTGAAATTTGGTGTTGGAGAAGACTCTTGAGAGTCCCTTGGACTACAAGGAGATCCAACCAGTTTATCCTAAAGGAGATCAGTCCTACTGATGCTAAAGCTGAAATTCCAATACTTCGGGCACCTCATACAAAAAGTTGACTCACTGGAAAAGACTCTGATGCTGGGAGGGATTGAGGGCAGCAGGAGAAAGGGATGATAGAGAATGAGATGTCTGGATAGCATCACTGACTCAATGGACATGAATTTGGGCTCTGGGAGTTGGTGATGGACAGAGAGACCTGGAGTGCTGTGATTCATGGAGTTGCAAAGAGCTGGACATGACTGAGCAACAGAAATTAACTAAACTGATGGCTGGATGGCATCACGGACTCGATGGACGTGAGTCTGAGTGAACTCTGGGAGACGGTGATGGACAGGGAGGCCTGGCATGCTATGATTCATGGGGTGGTAGAGAGTCAGACACAACTGAGCGACTGAACTGAACTGAACTGAACTGAACTGAACTGAACTCAGTTCACTGAGTGCCATATTTTAGATTCCATATATATGTGTTAATATATGATATTTGTTTTTCTCTTTCTGACTTACTATCACTCTGTATAACAGGCTCTAGATTCATCCATCTCACTGCAGCTGACTCACATTGTTCCATTTTGTGACTGATATTCCACTGTATATGTGTCACGCATCTTCTTTATCCATGTCAGTGGACATCTAGGGTGCTTCTCCATGTGTGGAATATTCATGTGGGAAAGTGGAACTTCAGTACACTGCTGGTGGGAATAGAAATTGATGTTGCCACTATGGAAAGCAGTATGGAAGGCCTTCAAAACGTTATAAATAAAACTACCGTATAATTCTTTTCTCTTTTTGCTGCTGATAAATACATATTTTCAGTGTGCACTTGCTACCATTTTAATGATTAGCAATTATTTTCTACTCCTGGATTTTTTACACTAAATTGGTCAATTTAAAATGCCTTGGATTAATAGGGAAATGGAATGATTAATTATTTATTATTTTACCCTCCAATTAACCATAGTAAGGACAGAAAAAAGTTGATTTGCTATTTTTGGACAGAGATCCTATGCTACTGAATTAATCTGCACAAGAGTTTAGTATCAAGAATTTTGAGCCAAATTCTCAATTTGCAAGTGAATCTTTGCAATAGTATATTATTTCCAAAATACCAACTCTTTCACTGCTAATATAGTTTTTGACTCCTCGTATGGTATGCTTCCTCCTATAATTAAAGGTGTTATCTTATGAAAATATTATTATCTAAGCTTAACTTTCATATACATTTGTGAAAAATAGATATTAAAAATAAATGTTTACAAAGGGACTTTGATTTAATTAAAATAAATTTGAGCAAGTAATAATGTAATACTAGTAATTAAAATGTATGCTTATTGAATTTCCTATGCAACTACATAAATACTACAAAATTGATGGTCAGATCAGAGCCAGTTGGAGAGCTTTAGGAAAATGTCTTAAAATAATTAGGATTACAATTAAAACAGAAGTATATTTGGCATGGAGGAAGTAGAGGACCTTTCAAGTAAATCAAAATAGCAGCAACTTTTCAGTGCTATTGGATTTCAAATTAAGAATTTATTTGAGAAGATGGGAAAATCATTAGTTTCTAGGAATATTCACAAGTGCTCACTCCTTTTCTACAATGGAAATACACACATTTATCCTATTATATGAATAAGAGATTTAGAGATGTGTCATGATTGGTTTAGAATATCCCTTCATTGTACAGAAGATCTGAGAAAAGAGTCTATTTCATTCTTGTTGGAATACAATCACAATCAGAGTTTAATGTGCAACATGTTTCCCATGGACCACAGTTGTTTTTTAACAGTATTTTGGATTTTTTAACAGTATTTTTAACAGTGCTTCAATATGATCAAAATATCAATAACCTCAGATATGGAGATGACATCACCCTTACGGCAGAAAGTAAAGAACTAAAAAGCCTCTTGATGAAAGTGAAAGAGGAGAGCAAAAAAGTTGGCTTAAAGCTCAACATTCAGAAAAGTAAGATCATGGCATCTGGTCCCATCACTTCATGGGAAATAGATGGGAAAACAGTGGCAGACTTTATTTTTCTGGGCTTCAAAATTATTGCAGATGGTGATTGCAGCCATGAAATTACAAGACACTTGCTCCTGGGAAGGAAACTTATGACCAACCTAGACAGCATAGTAAAAAGAAAGACATTACTTTGTCAACAAAGGTCCACCTAGTCAAGGCTATGGTTTTTCCAGTAGTCATGTATGGATGTGAGAGTTGGACTGTAGCTGAGGGCTGAGGAATTGATGCTTTTGAATTGTGGTGTTGGAGAAGACTCCCAAGAGTCCCTTGGCCTATAAGAACATCCAACTAGTCCATCCTAAAGGAAATCAGTCCTGGGTGTTCATTGGAAGTACTGATGTTGAAGCTGAAATGTCAATACTTTGGCCACTTGATGAGAAGAGCTGACTCACTGGAAAAGTCCCTGATGCTGTGAAAGATTGAGGGCAGGAGGAGAAGGGGCCAACAGAGGATGAGATGGTTGGATGGCATCGCCAACTCAATGGACATGGGTTTGGGTGGACTCCAGGAGTTGGTGATGGACAGTGAGGCTTGGTGTGCTGTGGTCCATGGGGTCGCAAAGAGTCAGATATGACTGAGCGACTGAACTGAATTGAACTGAATGGTCCTGAAACTGAACCTGTTTCAGAATCTCACTAAAATCTTGCTTGATATAGTTAACTTGATCTTACACAGAGTGGTCCAGATGATACTTCTTTATTTCCATAATATAATAAGCTCTGCCACACACTTCAGAGAAGGCAATGGCACCCCACTCCAGTACTCTTGCCTGGAAAATCCCATGGATGGAGGAGCCTGGAAGACTGCAGTTCATGAGGTCGCTGAGGGCCGGACACGACTGAGTGACTTCACTTTCACTTTTCAGTTTCATGCATTGGAGAAGGAAATGGCAACCCACTCCAGTGTTCTTGCCTGGAGAATCCCAGAGACGAGGGAGCCTGGTGGGGTGTTGTCTTTGGGGTCACACAGAGTGGGGCACGACTGAAGTGACTTAGCAGCAGCAGCCATACACTTCAGAATATTGTATGTAAATTATAATGTCTGTCTCTATGCCCATCACCTCCGTGTGAATCCTCACAAGAAGTAATCGTTCGTATCTGTATACATAGTGTTGACCTATAGCATTAATTACCTTTTCTGAAGAAGTAGTTTCAGTCATGTATTCAACAGCCCTTATTTTATGACTGTTAATGCCAGGGACTGCTTAGGAGAATAACATAATTTAACATTGACTTCTACTGTTTAGGGGCTTCCCTGGTGGCCCAGAGGGTAAAGCGTCTGCTTGCAATGCGGGAGACCCAGGTTCGATCCCTGGGTCGGGAAGATCCCCTTGAGAAGAAAATGTCAACCCACTCCAGAACTCTTCCCTGGAAAATCCCATGGTCTGTGTTTTTGCTTCTGCTAATCCCTGATTTCAAAATCAGAAGACCCAAATTAAAAACCAAACTTTGGCAAGATAATTAATTATTGAGACTTAGTTTCCTCACCTATAATATGAGGTAAGAACTCCAATGTGAAAATGTTATTTTGAGAATTCAACCACTTAACATAAAGGCAAATTGAAAAATACTAGTAATCAGATAATGATCAGGAATTGTTATGGGCCAAACGTTTGTATCCTCCTCAGATTCACATGTTGAAACCCTAACCCTGTAACATGATGGTATTTGGAGGTGAGGCCTTTGGATGTAGTTAGGTGTAGATGAATTCAGGAGGATGCTGCTAAGTCTGCTAAATCGCTTCAGTCATGTCTGACTCTGTGTGACCCCACAGACGCCAGCATACCCGGCTTCCCTGTCCCTGGGATTCTCCAGGCAAGAACACTGGAGTGAGTTGCCATTTCCTTCTCCAATGCATGAAAGTGAAAAGTGAAAGTGAAGTCGCTCAGTTGTGTCCGGCCCTCAGCGACCGCATGAACTGCAATCTTCCAGGCTCCTCCGTCCATGGGATTTTCCAGGCAAGAGTACTGGAGTGGGGTGCCTTTGCCAATAATAGGCTAACTGCCTTTTTAAGAAGAGACCAGTAATTTAGCCCTTTCTCTCCATTCTATGAGGTCACAGTAAGAAGACAGCCTCTTGCAAGCCAAGAAGCGTGCTCATCAGGAACTAAATCAGCCTGCACTCTGATCTTGGGGATCCAGCCTCCATAACTGTAAGAAATCAGTGTCTACAGTTTAAGGCACCCAGTTACGATATTGTTACAGAAGCTGTAAAGAGGTGATGTTTATCTGGCATACTACCTGTCCAGTTCTGTGTCACTTCTCCACATTATGAAGTGTTTATATTAAAGTATCCATGTATTGCTTTAGCTGTCTTTCTTTGCTTAGTATTGCAACACTGCTTTCATTGCTTTTGTTTTTAGTCTTTACTACCAAGAAAGGATAGTTTTCTTACATATATATGTAAGAATATTTACTTCCTAATGCATACAGAACTTACCATTTTAATATCTTTTAAGTTCCTTTAAAAGAAGGTGTCTTTCTTAGAGCATAAGTAAATAGCACTTCATAAAATGTCCCTTAAGTGATTTTTTTCTAATTTAAGACACAAATTTCAAAATATCCCATTACAGAATACACAGTGGGAGAAAAAACAAAAACAAAAACAATTGACTGACAGGCAAAAACATCTATTTTGTTCAAGGAAGAAAAAAATCTTCCAAAGCCTCCATTCTTTTTTTTTTTTTTTTCCATTCTGTTGTTGTGGTTGCCTGGAAACCAGGACTAGGATAATGATTTAAGGGAGTGTAATTTTATGTCTTTTTTCCCTCTAATGCAGAAAGAAAACTGCACTAAATATCACTCAAAATTAACAGCATCTTATTAGAATTTACTGACACTTCTCTCTGGGTGGTTGTACAGGCAGACCTGCTACTGGCTGTCTTTAAAACTAAGGACACAGATGTTTGTTAACTGGCCAGCAGCGAGTAGCCAGTTTTCTGCCCACTTCTAAACCAGAATTGACCCTCTTCTATTTTTCAGGCCCCCAGTCTCAGAAGTTTTGTGCCCTGTAAATCTGCAAGTTATCAACTATTTTGCAACTTTCTTTAGAACCACAGCTTTATGCGTTGGACTGTTGCAAATTATTTTTAAAACAGTGTCTCTAGTAACAAAGAAAAATGGCAAGGACTACACAGTGAAAGGTGAATATCATTCCATTTATCCTTTCCTATGTACCTGACTTGTCAAAGTATAACTAAAAATACACTATTCAGAAAACTCAAGTCCAAATGTGCTGGTTATGAAGAACTAAACATAACTACATTGATAACAGTTTTATAGAGGATGTGCTATTTGGATTCATGTGAAGGACACATGATCTGCTATTTAGTTCTATTGTGTTCAAGTGCTTTTTCTTCCTATTTCAGATGATGCCAGAGATTAAATTTAACTAGACTTTAGCTCTCTCCCCAAGGGAAAAATGATTTGTGTTTGAAATGATCTGATGGTACTGAGGAACTGGAATAGTCCAGCCCTGAATTGCTAGTTACAAAGGTGTGTTTCAAATCAAATGGGACTGATAAAGCCATTTGACAAAGAGAGATTAGCATTAAGTCCAAATGTAAACAGTTTAGGCAAAGAGTAAGACGATGAGAGGGCGGAGGGAAGCTGATTAGTAATTCAGATTTTATCTTGGCTGACAAGAGACTGATAACTAGAGTCCTAGCAATCTTCACCTTTTGTTGACCATCTGTACTGTGAGTTCCCCAGCAGAGAACCAGCTCATTTGGGGACAGGAGAGCAGAAGGGCATAGCTTCTTATAGGAGAGAGAAACCAAAAGCCAGGCTAAACGCCATCAATTAAAAGGCATTAGTCCCGTAGAAGCTGCCCATTAAGAGTGTTGAGCGTGCACAGATGCTGCTGTTGAGTGCATGACACCAGTAATTAGGTATCACAAAATCATTTGGGGACAGGAGAGCAGAAGGGCATAGCTTCTTATAGGAGAGAGAAACCAAAAGCCAGGCTAAACGCCATCAATTAAAAGGCATTAGTCCCGTAGAAGCTGCCCATTAAGAGTGTTGAGCGTGCACAGATGCTGCTGTTGAGTGCATGACACCAGTAATTAGGTATCACAAATGGGAGGACTTCACACACTATTTAGCAAAAACAGTGCACTGTTTTTGCATAAACTTTTGCTGTAACTTTAATTGCAGTGAATTTTGCCAATGTTGGTCAAAAGAAATATCTGCATTTTATAGCAGCCAGGACTGTTGTTTTCTAATTAGGTTTAAGACACACCACAAAATAGATAAGATTACCAAAGAGAAAACTGGCAAAAAAGAGTACTGAGCTATTGTAAGTGCATTAGTTATGATAAAAGTCTATCCTCAGTCAAGAAAAATTAAAGCCCAATTTATTCTTATACATTTTCATGTTCTTTGTCATTGATGGCTGATGGCTTGTCTTTTGAGTGCATCTTTAATGCTTTAAAATAAATAAAACAGAACTTGAATCTGCATCTCAATTGCTGCAGTGCATTTTCAGCACTACTATAAGGTGTTCAAGAAAATTTTTTTTCATTTAAGAAACTGATTCCTTTTCTCATTCTTAGTATCTCCCTCTCAAATTCTCTTTCTCCCTCTACTACAGTGTCTTTGGTGTTTTTTTTTTTT
>SJYC01045123.1:0-33209 GCA_006408675.1 Madoqua kirkii | reverse complement strand
GGAAATGGCAACCCACTCCAGTGTTCTTGCCTGGAGAATCCCAGGGACGGGGGAGCCTGGTGGGCTGCCGTCTCTGGGGTCACACAGAGTCAGACACGACGGAAGCAACTTAGCAGCAGTAGCAGCGCCTATGTGAATATATTTGATATATACATGTAATGTGCACACTATTTTTTGTTGCTGTTGAAATACCACTTATTTTTGTTGTTCCTCTAAGGAGATAAGATTACTTTATGAATATCTAGTTAGTCTTCAGTATTTCTTCAAGGTAAGTTCCATTAATTCCATACTTTTTATGTTAAAGAAAGAAAATCATCAAATATATAATAACAGTGCAAGCTCTTTATGGTCAGCCAAAAAAAGGACATTTTTACATAGTGAATATACAAAGTTCACAAATAACGCAAAGTGACAATGTAACATTTGTTACATGTGTGTTTATACATATGGACTGACTTTTAGCACTCAAATATGTCTATATTTTCAAATATAAATTTGTTGACAAGCTCTTTAAAATTATTGAACATTAGAGATTAAACACATTTTTATGATACCATTCCTATTTTCTGTTACGTATGCAACCATCTCTTGGAATTTTCTGGGTTTTGCTCTGAATCAAAGGGGAAAAGTCAAATTGACTGGTGAAGAGTTCTCAGTGGGCAATGAAACTTACAGCATGTGTCTGGAAGTTTGCAAAACTGGTCTGTAATCCAGTAAGATTATAGTTATGGGCAGAATCTAGCCATTTGTTTAGAATTAAAGACAGTGCAAGCAGAAAAGGTAACCTTAGGTCAAAGTCTGGCAGAAGCAGGAGAAATTTCTTTCTTTCTTTTTTTTTTTTAATTTTTATTTTTTGTTTAATGCTTATTCCATTTCACAGTACTGCATTGGTTCTGCCATACATTGACACGAATCAGCCACAGGTGTAGACGATCTCCCCATGTCAAAACCCCCTCCCACCTCCCTTCCCTGCCCATCCCCCCGGTTCATCCCATACACCGGCCCCAAGCATCCTGTATCCTGTATTGAACATAGACTGGTGCTTCATATGAGCCTTGTCTTCCCCAACAGACTGTGTTCACTACTCCCTATGAGTTCCACCAGAAACTATGTCGTTCTAAGCCTTTATAACTCCATTAGGAAGGAAATCAGAGTCTGATGAGAGATTAGTGAAGAGCACATAGATTTTGTAGTGACAAACAAAAATCTGAATTTTTTTTACTACCACTTGCCAGTGGAAAAATACTACATAAATTATTTGGATTCTTGCCTGCAATACCAAGATGATAATATTTACTTCATATGGCTACTATGGAAGCTTAATACTATAATTCACATGAAATACTTAGCACATAACAGCTTCTGAAGAGATGTTATTTCCTGCAGAAGGCAAGAGGAAGACACATTAAAAAACCATTCATCAAATGAACTGGACAATAGAATGTGGACAAGGGAAAATGATTAAGCAGCAGGCAAAGACAAAATAAAAAATGCTATGAGTGAATTATGAGACTTGGTACGTCACTTCAGCTTTCACAGTCACAATTCTGGGGTTGCACTGAAAAGTTACTCTACCACTAATCCAGTGAGTCTGGAATTTTTGAAGATAGATGGGCAAGAGAGAAGAAGGAAATGAAAGATGTTTGTTAAACTCCTTCCAAATGAGAAACACAATGCTAGTTATTTTCTTCATGGTAATTATTGATATATTTAATAATATTTCAAGTATATTCAATGACTTGTGCAGTCACATGTCTGGAAGGTATGAAGGCTGAGATTATAACTCCAAAGCTCTCAATTTTCTAAGAAGGTGGTTTTTCTTAGGGGCACGCAGCAGCTTCATCAGGAAAGATTTTCAAAATGTACCTGTCGATGCTGTACAAAAAATGCTTAATTTTTCATTCTTTGTGGTTGGAAACTTGATATAGAAAATGTGTTTTAAGATGACCCCTTCTGACCCTGATACTTCAATATTCATCCAAGACAAGCAAGCAAATATAAATAATAAAGCAAATTAGGAACATTGGGTGGTGAGCTGGAAGGCCAGAGGATTGGATTGGCTCAGTCCTAGTTAGTGGCTGGGAGGTAGCAAAGAATAAAGTGTTCTGATGAAACAACATACAAATAAATTGATCAATATATTTTATATGCATAAACATGAGCACCAGTCAGGTATATTCCTAGTTATAAGGCCAACACCCCATAGTTTAGAAGAAACTATACAATTTCATTTATATTTTTAATATTGATGACTTTAGTTAAGCAGAATAAAATTAAAAATAAACATTACATTAAAACATTTAGATAGTGAATTTAAAGGACTATACAACAATATATTTATGAAAGCTTGCTTTCTCATTTTAACTTTAGTATGCAGAATCCCTGGATCCGTTGACATTTGTTTATTCAGTTAACAACAATTAGGAGTCAATTAGGTAAGTAAATATGAATTTGCCTCTGGATATAGACTAAAATGTGAGACCAGGAAGGTGAAGAGTTTCATCCTGTGTGCAAACTTGATTATTAAGGCTCTGGAACAGTCAGTTAAAGAATAATTCTGGGACACCTTGGCCAAGCTGGAGTGCAATGATTGGTTCATAATGTCTATTCAAGCAAGTAAAAGTTGGTGGTTTGTTTTATTCAAAACCTCATCTAAACTCTTATAACTTGACTTACAAATTACTTTTATGTATGTATGTAAGTAAAGTTTTCTATGTCAAATGAAGAAAGTGGTCAATACAGATATAATATCACTTGCCCTCTGCATTTGGAGTGAGGAAAAGGTGTATTATGTGACCAATATCTCACATAATAACGAGGAAAGCAAATAAAGATCCTATTCAGATCTGATGAAGAATGCAAAATTAAGAGCAAAACAAACAGCAGTTAATAGAGCACTGATGCTTACATGAAGGCCAGGAAATGATGATAATGGTGATGAAGAGTACTATCAACCATTACTGAGATATTTCCATCTGCCAACCACTGAATTAAGAAGATTTAAATAAACTGAAAATCATTTGTTTAATAATTACAGGGACTTCTTTGGACACAACTGAGCGACTTCACTTTCTTTCTGTCTTTGAGTTACTAACAAGTATGCTCATTTTTCAGGTGAAGAAACAGATTTTGAAAGTTTAAGTTAGTTGCCTAAGGTTCATATTATATTCAAGTAACTTGATCAAATTTGAAAACAGAGCCTGGCTCCAAATCTCTTATTTAATTAGAATTCTATTCAGGTCAGAAAATTCAGTGTTCAAAAGTTTAAGTTATCATTTAGATAAAATATTGCAGAGTTTTAGATAGGATATGGGTTCATAGTTTGGTTCTGGCATGTATTAGCTTTGTCATTGTGAAGTTGGCCAACTTTTTAAGTCTCCGGACTCTTCAATAATAAGAAGGAAGCAAAAATATCCATCTTATGAGGATGTAATAAAAATTACATGAAGTGAAATTGTTGAAAGCTTATAACATAATCCCTTATATTTAATAAATACTGACAAAAACAATACAAATTTTAGCAGAATTGTACAATTGATTAAGTATAATTTATCATAACTCAGCTAGCTTAAATCATAATGTACCATGAAACTAGTGGTGACTATAATTTTCTTTACACAGCCCTCCTTTTTAAAACCTTAATGGCTTTAACTTGAATATGTAAAGACCTTTAAAACTGATCTTCAGTCTCTTGATCCCAGAATTCAACAAGACTTTTGTTTAAGTGTACATAATTGCAAATTTCTATGAATTTTGATGAAAAACATCAATTATCTACTTTTTATTAAATAATAAAGATTTATTCTCAATATAATGGCTAGCATATTTATCTTGCTTATTTTTTATCTGGTTGATTGAATCACA
Source organism: Madoqua kirkii (assembly GCA_006408675.1). Taxonomy (NCBI): domain Eukaryota; kingdom Metazoa; phylum Chordata; class Mammalia; order Artiodactyla; family Bovidae; genus Madoqua; species Madoqua kirkii. Next base: position 29,345 of record SJYC01045123.1, on the reverse strand, counting down.
GTTTATTTACTAAAACCTGTCCTGATTACAGATCTATTCAAAATTATATTGTGTTGAAAAATTAAGAGATATCATCATTAACACTGATCTCCCTGAAGACACAGCATAGCAAGGTGTTCCTGGCATACTGGGTCAAATGTGTCTTTGCTAGTATCTGTAATTCACAACTTCTTATGCTTATTTATGAATATTTCTTGGACTGATGTTTCTGTTGATGTCTTTGCTAGGAAATGGCATGCTATTTCTATCTGGTAACCGTTTCAGTTGCTACTTATCAATAGCTGAATTACAAATTGATTCTCCACCTAAACCTAGGTAATAAAAAGGTGTCCTTATACAGCCCCTTTAATGAAAGATTTCCAGTGAGCAATTAATAATGTAATTTTCAAGAAGATAATTGACTGTAGTCTAGCAGATGGAATTTACAACTTTTTCTGTCCTACTTATGTTTGACTTGGCCGGATATCTTGGTTAGTGTTAATATAACTCCTCAGGGTTTTTAAACATGATGTAATATAATCTACATTCAATATTTTAAATGTAGTTGTTGTTGTTGTTGTTGTTTTGAGAGTGCCAGCACATAAAAAGTGTGAATGTTAGACTAAACCGTGGTGATAAAAATGGTAACAGCAATAAATGCTACCTATATAAGCAACTTACTCAACTTTGCTCTTCACTGATGTGTTTGGGCCTGTGATGTAAAATCTAGGATTATGTGTGTGTGTGTGTATATGTGTGTTGGAACATTCAGAGAAGTGGTTAATATCATTTGGAGGTACTGAGGAGTAACTATAGTGACAGAAAGGCGCAGCGTAAGAGCTTCTTCTCCGTCTCTAAAATGTCTGCACACATACAGACATCAGCAAGACATGGTGCAAATATATGGTTACAGCAAAATAGCATTAGAATAAAGACAAGGATATAAAACTTTTCATTTGTTTTCACTAGCTCTGCATTACTAAGTAACTGAAAGGAGAAAAGAATGAAGGTGTAGAGAAATCAGCTACTACGTAAAAGACAACAGAGATATCAGCAAATTGCATGAATCCTGACACTGTTACATGACTAAAACACAAGTTGCCTCAACAGACCCAGATTCTTCTAAGCATCCTAGCCCCACAGGGGACAGAGGGATCCTAACCTTTCTCATCAAGCTCTGAGACTGAATTTTCTGAGATCTTCATGTTCCTCCAATCAGAATTTCTTTTTTCTCTACTCTATGTCAACACACTCTTATCATATGCATATTATTGGACTTAATGTAAATGTCTTATTAAATTGTAAAATTTAAAAAGTTGCTTTTTTTTTTTTTACAATTTTCCATGAATTTTCACCTTTATAGGCAAATAAACTGAAGTCTTGACCTAGGATTTATTTTAAAATATCCAATGAAAGAGGTATCAAAGTCATATTACTTATTAGAATATTCTAAATATCCTGGATTTCCAAATGGTTGATTTCCCACTTTGAGCAAAACTGTATGTCTGTTTTTACTTTTTTTTCTTGTATTTTTCATGCAAAAATTGGCACTTTGGTCAGATATAACACAATTCTCATTTGCCTCATGATTTTATAAGATATTTGCAAAGTGAAAATTTCCCTTTAAGTTGTTAATGGGTAAATCCAAAGAAAGACAAATCAATTTAGTAACGATGTTACAATCAGATAAAAATTTGCCTCTGATTCAATCCCTTCAAGCATTCAACTGAATCTCCATATATTACCTATATTACCTTCTAACTGCTATTTTATTTTATTTACTCATACCTCAGTTTATTCCAGAAAGAGTTTTCAATGGCATTCAGTCTTGGGAATCCTAAACTGTATAAACAGAAAATTTAGTTTGCCCCTGTACCTCTCTTAGACAATCTGAAAGGAAAAGGGAAAATGAGAGAGAAGCTTCTATGATGTAAAATTTATCTGTATTGCTCTTTTTCTCTCTCACAGTTGCAGATGTTTTTCACATAGACCTTAAGTCAAGCAGCCACCCAACAAGGTGGTCTGCTCTCAGCAGGACAAAAATAAATTTTTTTTGAGTAAGATAAAAACCTAGGAAAGCCTCTAAAAGCCCATGGGGATTATCATTTCTCAATATAATGTAAGCATGATCGTCACAGATAATGTACTAAATATCTGTAACTAACTTTGGAGAACGTTGCTTTTTTAAGTTATTAACTTTGGAGAATGGGTTGAAATGATGAGAAATACTGAAATCAGATTATAATTTGATTTGCATAGGTAGGAAATATAGTGGTCAAAGCTGAAAAGTTAAATAATAAAGAAATAAAGTATAAACATGTGATATTATTCATACTGATTAGCTAATAAATTCTTCCTGATGAAACAAAGAATTAAATGTATGACCATTCCTATCTTCATTAGATTTCAAGACTCAATAACTCAAAGCTCCAACAGGGCAGGGACTGTGTCTACCTTGTTGAAAATCCCAGCCTTAATTGCTCATCCTACCCCCAGGCGTCTTTCTAGTTCTCAAGAAACATCTTGTAAATGGATTAATCAACACATTCCTCACCCACTTTCCCTCTTTTCTCTTCTATTTATATATATATACTTTCCATATTATCTAACTTCTAGGAGCTCATTTTTTAAAATCAATACCTCCCTGCTGACTGATATTGCTAAGGATTGCTGTAAAACATTAACGAATTGTGAATTGGGGTCACTACCCACTCTTAGTCTTTAACCTAAACTAGAAAGCCTTTGCAACATCCCCATTGAACTTCCTTCCCACTGAGGCTATTTCAAATTCTAGTAATCTTCCCCCAGCTCTTCAGATCCCTAATAACCCTCACTATCAAAAGGTGACTTTTCCCCCTTCTTTATGGGATAAAATAAACACCAACATATACAAACTTCAATATCTCAACAACCGTGAGCGTTGTTGTTTCCATTCTATCTCAATCTATTCTATCATGATATAATTCCAAAGCAAAACAAGAGAGCAGAAAAACATTAAACATTTTCTAACATAATTTTCTCCTTGTCCAGCTATCATTCTTTCACAGATAAGCTTCTCGAAGTAATCATTAAATTTATTTGTTTCATTTACCTTTCCTTTACTTTCTGACCATTGAAGTGCTCTCCTTAACCTCTCAAAGAAATTCTAGTCAAAGAGATTGTTTTGACTTAACCTTGACTTCTCTGCTATCTTTGGTTTCACTAGCAGGGGATTTTTTTCCCCTTGAGACACTTTTTATATTTTATTTTAGTGACTATATGCATTACAGCTTATCTTCCTCTTTTCCTGATGTCCCATGTTAATACGTATATATATTACATATAGCTATATTATACATACATACATATCTATCTATGTATATATTATATAGGCTTCCCAGGTGGTGCTATTTGCCAAAGCAAGAGATGCCCCTGGATCTAGAAGATCCCTTGGGGGAGGGCGTGCAACCCATTTCAGTATTCTTGCTTGGAGAATCCCATGGACAGAGGAGCCTGGCGGGCTTCAGACCATGAGGTTGGAAAGAGTTAGACAAGACTGAAGTGACTTAGCATCACACATGCAGCATGCATGCACACATACACACACATAATTCCACTTATATTTGTATTTGATGTCCCCTTATTACTTGATACACTTAGTGAAAGCCCATAGTCATATCTTCATCTATTACTTGTGTGTCAATCATCCCAAGATCCATCTTGAACTGCAGGAAAACATTCTTTGCCCCCAAACTGATTTTCTCGGATGTCTCATATTACCTTAGCCTCAAATGTTGAAAAGCAGCTCCCCTTTGCACTCTAAACTTGCATCTTTTTGCCTCTATTTTCATTTGATAACAGTATGCAAATAAGAAATTAGGGGGAGTCTTGAGTTTTCCTGGTTCCATATTTCCTTTGTCCCGCCAACAAATCACTTTGATTCTACCTACAAACTACCCCTTGAGTTATGAATAATTCTAGTTTTAATAATCTCACTGTTGCCACCTTAATTTCAGCCCTGACCTTGTCTTGTTTGGATTCCTGTAACAGCCTCCTGGCTGGATTCCTTCCCTCCAGTTTTACTTTCCTCTAATCCATTATTTACACTGCTGCCAGAGTGAGCTTTCTAAAATGCAAATCTAATCATGTCTTTTCCTTGCTTCAAAATCTTATAATGACTCCCATGCCTTTCATGATAAAGTCTAAACTCCTTAGCACAGAAATATAAGGTATTTTATGACTCTTGAGAGATATTGGTATTTTAAGACTCTTGAGAGTTCCTTGGATTGCAAAGAGATCAAACCAGTCTATCCTAAAGGAAATCAGTACTGAATATTTATTGGAAGGGTGGATGCTGAAGCTGAAACTCCAATACTTTGTCCACCTGATGTGAAGAAATGACTCATTGGAAAAGACTCTGATGCTGGGAAAGATTGAAGGTGGGAGAAGGGGATGATAGAGGATGAGATGGTTGGATGGCATCACCGACTCCATGGACACAAGTTTGAACAAGCTCTGGGAGTCAGTGATGGACAAGGAGGCCTGGCGTGCTGCAGTCCATGGGGTCACAGAGTCGGACACAACTGAGTGACTGAACTAAACTCTTTTCTCCCTGACTTTCTTGTATTGAACAAAGGCCGTTCACAAGAAGGGTCCCCCCTGCTCCAGCCTTTGCCTAACTATAACTTGACGGTTCCCCACCACTCAATTTCCAAGTAGTTTTCACTCATCTTTCAGAATCCAGTTTAGGGGATTCCCACATCCCAGAAGGCAAGTTGTCTTGATTCCAGTCCAGTTTAGAATATTTTCCCTTCGTCTTTTCATTGTCTAATGCTTAGCCAGCTGTTGAATCATATCATATTTCTGGGACATATTTTCCCTACTTGAAGACAAGATGTGAAATGTATAGAAAGAATATAGCTTATTTTTCTCTCTTGTATCCTATACATATTTAATGAAGAAATGAAAGAATGAAAAACTCAAGACAAGTCTAGTAACTACATTTACATATCTGTTAGGGAGCCAGAGGAGACATTCAAAGGCGACATTCCTAGCTCTAACAGTTGCCAGTTGTGAGACCTTAGATAGTTACAGAATTTCCTGAAACTGCAGTTATTTCACAGAGATAACCCATTATTCCTGACACATAATGGAAGCTAAAATGAAGTAATTCAGAGGAAGCTCTTATGACTGTGCTTTAAAAAATGCTAACTCACAGTCCTCGCCATCCAGTGGTTACATGGGCAGATACGTTTGGCCATAGTGGTTGGTATGTACAGATGTACATGGTTTTTCTGATATAAGAACAAACTTCACGAAAGTTTTATGTTCCCTATAATCAAACACCTGCCTTGCAAAAGTAGTGCAAATGTACGGTAAGAGAGATAAATGTCACGGTATATTAAAAATAAGAGATTTTAAATGACAGGAATTCAATGTGGTTTGAAATGTGGTATGGTTAATAGAAAAGGAAATTATGACTTAAAGGAATATCAGATCTAGAAAAAGCAATGCTAGTTCAATTTATACCATGCTTATCAAGCTATACCTGGAATTTGCAATCCATTCTGAATTTAGGTGAGAGGAGAGGAAAAACATGTGGATTATAAAAATCATAAAAACCAGTGAGGTGAAAAATGCTGAACGGGAACTGGGAATGTTCAGCATGGATAGAGGAAGACCACAGGTGAAAATTACAGCTGTTTTCAGAAATTGTAATGTGATGTGTGACCTTAGGGGATGGGATTTTAGTTCTGGCTTACTGATTTAAAAGCAATGTGGACTTGAAAACATATTAAACATCCCTAATTTAAATTTCCTCATTTGTAAAAGGGAAAAATAATAACTGTTTTTTACTTTGTTGGGAAGGTGGAATTAGATAATATATCTAAAGTTGTTATCTTGGTGACTAGCATTTAAAATTGGACAAAGTTTGAAAATTATTTCTAACAAGAATTTTTAAGCGTATTCTCCATTAAACTATAAAATCTCTATCAAAAGAGAGATACCACTTTTACATAAGGTAATATTTTCCAGTTGCTAGAGGTAATAGTGCTGGCTTTGTTGTTATAACTCAATAATTACTTCTTCAGGGAAGCCTTCTTTCAAATATCAGTTCTTTGTGCTTTTTTTTTTTATAGCATATTAACTCAGTTGTCTCTTATTTATGAAGCACATCTTTGCTGTTTAAGTATAATCTTCCATGAAGAAAGGATTATTCATACTTCATTTTACTATTGTTTTCCCAGAATCTTACATGTGAAGGTTTGAAACAGGGTAATTTTTAAGTAAGATTTCTTGAAACACTGAACAAAAGGTGCATGAGGAAATTAATACACTCATATTCAAGCAATATTTCTTGACTTAATGAATGACTGAGGTGAATGTCAAAGCTATTGTAGAGAGGATTTAAGAATCTGCGAGTGGTTAGACAGATTACTTGCTCAACACTTTCTAACACCGAGATTCATTTAAACTTGAGTGAGCTGCTATCCTTAGAAATTTCCAATAAAGCATGCTCTACACCCATCAGAAATAATTTAGAAAAGAGTCCTTCACTGCTTAAAAGGTTGGATTAGGTGGTCTTAAGTCCCCTTATAACACTGACATCCAGTGAATTATTTCATGATTACTTTAGCTATGAATTGAAAAAAAAAAATTCTACAAAACACAGGAAGAGTTACCAACAAAGAGTAAACATGTTCATAGGTTTAAATGAAGATCTGAAATAAATTTTCTCTCTTTCTCAAGAGATTTGATTAATTTTAGTTCTGAGACATAATAATTACTGTGATAGCTTTGCTGTATAAAGACTGGCATCTTAGGAAGTTGATCATCTAAGTAAATTACCATTTCAGAAATGATAAATTAAATCTACTGAAAATTTTTCATTAAGTCTGAAATAAGAGGTAGCTGAACCTGGACACTTTCTACTTGCAGTTAATGTAGGACAAGCTTAGTAAAATTGTTGCAAACTTCTTGAGCCTTGCTACAATTCTGAAATCATCCCAGAAGGGGGACGTTTTAAGTAGATGACATTTGTTCTCAAGACCTTTGGTCTTCACCTCTGCCATTCTCCCCTCATGCTTCAGGAAACTGGCATTTCTAAATAAATGACTTTACGCTATCAAGAAAAAAATCATACATGTGATTCCCTAGTTCTTATGTTCCCTTAAGCTGAAATCTGTGCTGCATGTAACCAGGAATATAAAAAATATATATATAAAAAAAAGAATCTGTACATATAAAGTAAGTGGAAGTAAACAATTTGGCTGTCACAGAAAAGTTGCATCTATGATTACAGAGATATCCTGTGAAATCCAGGATATCCTATGAAATTCATGAGTTAGGCTGTACAGTTTTCTCCAACTTGGAGTTATTGGCTTTTGAGGCTGGATAACTCATTGCTGTGGGGGACTGACCTGTATGTTGCAGGCTGCTCAGCAGCATCCTAGGCCTCTTCCCATTAGATGCCAGTAGCACCTCCTCCCCTCAGTTACGACAGTCAAAGCTTTCTCTAGCCTCCATAGATGCTCCCCAGAAGACAACGTCGCTCCCAGTGGAGAACCACTGTTTTAGAAGAGTGGAAAGAATTCCCGAGTCTAGGATAGTTTCCTAGTATTAACAACATTAAGGAGCATTTCTTTTTTTTGGAGGGGGGGGGGGTTATTTATTTATTTATTTTTAAAATATTTTATTCTACTTTACAATACTGTATTGGTTTTGCCATACATTGACATGAATCAGCCACAAGTGTACACGATCTCCCAATGCCGAAGCCCCCTCCCACCTTCCACCCCACACCATCTTCCCGGATCATCCCGTACACCAGCCCCAAGCATCCTGTATCCTGTACTGAACATAGACTGGTGCTTCGTTTCTTATATGATAGTATACATATGTCAGTGCCATTCTCTCAAATCTGATATAAGCAGAGAAGTGTCCTAGGTCTAGTCTCCCACTCTGAAACCCAGTGGTTGAAAGTAACTCCACTTAATTTCTGAAGGGAACCAGATCCAGGTATCAAATTATAGTGAAACACCGTGTGAGTTTTGATAACGAGTCCCTCTTCTGACATCATCCTTCCCAAAGGCAAAATCGGCTTGTTCATATGTAAGTCTGGAATACTTTACAGTTTTAAGTCAGAACATTCATAACAATTTTTATAAAATTATTACTTTTTCCCCATGCCAACAAGAAATGTGAAAGTTAACAGAATGCAATGGTCTAATTTCTCTCTGACTAGGGTTCTCTGGAGTATGTGTGTGGTTATGTGTGCATGTGTGTGTGTGTGTGTGTGTGTGTGTTTAACAAAATTTTGAAAATGAAAATGGTGCCCACTAACTTCCAAGTTTTTTCTTTCTAACCCATTACAACCAAGTGTTTGCTTCTGGGTTTCTCTCATGAGGTAGTAGGTGGATTAGAGGAAGATTTAATGCATTCATTGCATAGCACCTGTATTTGCTTATGTCAGATAACAAAGGAAAGGTTTCGTAAAGGTAGTTGGTAAATGTCCCGTATCAAAAAAGCTCCACTATAAACATTCTGTAGTTTAATTTCACATGCTACTCTATTCCGTATTTGCTTTATTACTCTCTCAAGGAGTTCAATACCAGACATGAATTCTCTGCAAAAGGCTAACCAGTAAGGAAAATAAAACTGAAAAACAAAGACACTGAAACCTTAAACAATCAGAAAAAGTTTAGAGCCTTCTTATTTTTAGTGAGATTTGTAAACAACTTCAGGATTTTCCATACCCAGCTTCCTTTGAGGTTTGTGTCTTCCTTCCATAATTATCCTTATAAAATTCTGTTTATATTATTCTTTTATATATCCAAGATGACCTTGACTAATACTAAAAAAAAAAATGTCATTTAATGAATGTTTGTTATGCTTACTATTGGGGACGAGAAAATTCCTAGGGATGCATAGATCATAATCAGTATAAATTGGGCTTCCCAGGTGGCTCAATGGTAAATAATCCACCTGCCAATGCAGGGGGAGAAGGCAGTGGCACCCCACTCCGGTGCTCTTGCCTGGACAATCCCATGGGCGGAGGAGCCTAGTGGGCTGCAGTCCCTGGGGTTGCTGAGAGTCGGACACGACTGAGTGACTTCACTTTCACTTTTCACTTTCATGCATTGGAGAAGGAAATGGCAACCCACTCCAGTGTTCTTGCCTGGAGCATCCCAGGGACGGGGGAGTCTGGTGGGCTGCTGTCTATGGGGTCACACAGAGTCGGACACGACTGAAGCGACTTAGCAGCAGCAGCAGCCAATGTAGGAGATACAGGTTAGATCCCTGAGTCTGAAAGATCCCTAGAGGAGGAAATGGCATCCCACTCCAGTATTCTTTCCTGGAAGATTACACGAACAGATGAGCCTGGGGGGCTACAGTCCATATGATCGCAAAGAGACATGACTGAGCATGCATGCCCACAGGGTAGATTATATACCTTGTAGGTGATTTGGTACATCAGATAGGTGATTTATATTTTACAATTACTTCTTTACTATAAAATGTGTTTTGTTTTTATGGAAAAAGTGAAAGTTTTAGTTACTCAGTCGTGTCTGACTCTTTGTGACCCCATGGACCATGTAGCCCACTAGGCTCCTCTGTCCATGGAATTCTCCAGGCAAGAATACTGGAGTGGGTAGCCATTCCCTTCTTCAGGGGATCTTCTCGACCCGGGAATTGAATCCAGATCTCCTGCACTCCAGGTGGACTCTTTACTTTTTAAGCCACCAAGGAAGCCCTTTATAGAGAAGGACATATTTAAATTATATTTTTCCCTGCTCCATGTACCTGTTTGGCAACTCGGAAGGAAAATTAGACGGCAAATCCTGCAGCACTTCTGTGTTGTGACCTGGTGCCCCAAGCAATTGACCCTCTTGAATGTAAGAGGCACAGCAACACATTTTGTGAATTCTTTCCTGCTTGGATTATCGGTTCAGCCTTTCTCTGCAAAGTTCAGTGAGGTTCATTAGCTTATCAGAAGAGAATGGGACCAGTCCTTTTGAGACAGCTCCTCTCTGTGACTTTTCTAATTAAACCCCTTCCATCAGATGATGAGTTGCCCTTTTTACTTGACAAACATTTGTTCTAATTTGGCCTTGCTTGATTTTTCAGTGCTTTTAAGTCCCTCTCCCCCTCTCTATACCCATCAGCATCTGTTATTCAGAAGATCACTCTGGCTGACATTTACCCTGAATGCGCTTGCTTATTAAAATATTTCAATGTTAGACAAGCTTATCAGTTGAAAAATACAATATAGTTCCTGGGCACTGGTGGAGCTCAACTTAAAGAAGGATTTTGTTGTATAGATGCATATTTCTAATTTTTTATGAGGTAAGAGTAAATGTATTCACTCATACACATAGAGTCTATGGGAAGCAGAGAAATATGTTTCATAATACAAACTGCAACCTCTCCTTCTATTTGATATTATGTGGAAAAGTTATAAGTTGTCTAGGTAAACATAGGAAGTAAGCCTATGATTAAAAGGAAATAACCTAATGCAAAAGGACAGATCTTATTTGAAACTAAAACTAAATAATCAGGATGGCATCTGAACAACCTGAAAGGAGTTGACAACTTTAAACTGAATTAAAAGTAAAAAAAAAAAAAAATTCAAATTCCCAGCATTTTCTGCAAACCTTGAAAATACTAGCAAAAGTACCCAGATATCTGGGTAACCTCTGGCTAATTCTTCAGGAAGACTCTTCTTCATAGACAAAATGATAATATGTAGAGTTAAGTGCTTACCTAGGAGCAAGTGAACAGCTGCGGCTTTGGGTGTTCACCCTGGACTTCAGAAAGATATACTCTGTCAGTGACAAGCCTTGCTACATTCAGTTTATTCTCTTATTTTCTTTAACACTATCCAGTGCTATTAGCTTGCCAGCCATGTAGTCTGTAAGTAATAGGTTGCAATAGCTGCTGAAATTGACAAGTGCTTAGCCCAGAGCATGGATTGAATGTAATTCATAGGGTTCCCGAGTTAATTTCCAATACCTATTTCATCAAGTCACGCTGATAGATGGCTGCCAGCATCTTTTGGTTTTATCTGTAAATCCCTATGTCTTTTACTGCCATCATCTCATTTTTTTAATACATTACATCCCTTGCATTTGTTCCTCCCCATTTCCATAACTTCAAATGGAACTTCTCTCTAGACACATCAGTCATTTAGGTTAGAGGCCCTTGCAGCTAAATGCAAGACCTTCAAATGTTATTGAAGTGTATTTTTCCATGTGGCCCTGTTTAAAGTGATGTTTCTTTAGGGACTACAGGGTGAAATATGAAGTTATCTGGGAGAGTAAATCTGAGATGTTGGACAGATGGTGAAGCATCAGTGCATCCACAGAAATGCATTTCATTTTTATACAGGGGACACTCTCAATCAATTTTGACTTGAGAAAACAGTTGCTGGTATTGCATCAGTGATTTTCTTTTATTTTTCTTTAACAGATCAATAGTGAAGCTTAGAATTTGCTAATATATTTTAGGTAAATTCTTGAAGTAAATGTGGAGCAAGTATAAACTGGAAAAATTTCTGAAAGATTAAGAATTTATTGAAAGTGGAACAAAGGTTACCACTGAAAGATCAAATGAAATCAGTGTGGGTAAAATGTAAACTCGGTTACTCTATAGGATGGGAATTTTCATTTCTCACCTAAAATGTGCTGTGGCAACAACATACCTTTTCTAAAGTTCTTATTTAAACTTGGTAAAATGACTGTTTCCACTGACGTTCCAAAGCTTCCATTCACACTGCATACATCTGACAGCCTCTAAACTACCCAGCGCAGTCTTCTTCTATTTCCTTGAGTCCTGCTACTCCAGCTGCCATAGTCCTCAAGGCACTGGTTACATCTAGCACTTGGAAAAGAACGTTTAGAATATTAGATATTTTATCTATTGTGAAACAGCTACTTAAAAATTTTCAAATGAGAATCCAACAATATTTTGGTGTGTGCCATTCATTCATGGTCAATGAAGTGAAGTGAAGTTGCTCAGTTATGTCCGACTCTTTGTGACCCCATGGACTACATGTAGCTTACCAGGCTCCTCTGTCCATGCAATTTTCCAGGCAATAGTATTGGAGTGGACTGCCATTTCCTTCTCCAGGGGATCTTCCTGACCCAGGGATTGAACTCGGGTCTCCCGCATTGTAGACAGATGCTTAACCATCTGAGCTAACAAATGCTTGATAGATTAAGCTAAAACTGATTTCCTTGGTCAATAGAAAATGTAAACAAACTTGGAAAAATGCATCAAATGTATATATATACATATATATATGGGGGTGTATGTAAAATTCAGAATCATTTGAATTATTCAAAAGTCCATTCTTATCACTACAATTATGATCTACACTATTGTATGAAAATGTCCTAAAGTGCTATTTCTATAATTTAAGAAAGACTAATTCTTTATAACTGGCTGCTCTGTACTTTGGGAATTCCAGTGAAATCTGTCTACAAGGAGATACATTGCTTTGGTAACAGTATTCGGTACTAGGGGGGATAACTATGATGTAATTGTTAGAACACAGGTTGTTAATTTTTTTCTGTGAAAGGCCAGACAGCAAGCATTTTCATCTTTGTGGGCCATGTGGTCTGTAATCCAGCTACCCAACTCTGCTGCTTAAAGCCCAAAAGCAGCCATAAGCAAATCATAAACCAGTGGACGTGGCTGTATTCCAATTAGACTTTATTAATATAAGTAGAGGAATGAGCGTTATAGTCTGAGTGTTTGTGTTCCCCCAAACTTCGGTGTTGAAATCTTAATGCCTGATGTGATGGTGTGAAAAAGAGGCGCCTTTGGTAGGTGCTCACATGGTGAAGGTGGAGCCTTCATAATGGGATTAGGGCTCTTAAAGAAGAAATCCCACAGGGCGCCCTAGCCCCGTGAGGATACAGCAACCCATAGGCAGTCAAACAGAGAGGAACTGTGCCCCAGAACATGAGCATGCTGGTGCTATCAGCTCGGTGTTACCAGTCTTCAGAAATGTGAGAAATAGATTTCTGTTGTTCAGCCACCCAATCCATGGTATTTTGTGGTAACAGCTCAAACAAACTAAGATTAAGTATTTCCCACCCACTGCTTTAAATTCAGGTGGAGTCACACATACTAAGATTTGAAGCTTAACTCTCTCATTTACTAGCGTAAATGAGACTTATGTGACTTATGGAAAATTCCCTTACACTTATCAGCTTCTTCCTCTGTACTGTGAAGATAAGAATAACACCCAGGATGTAGAGTTTTTAAATGAGAAAGTATCTTAATGTCTGTAATATGTTGTTAGTGGTCATAAGTGAAAGACATTGATGCTAGATGAGGGTAGTGACTATCTGCTTTGGGGACATTGAAAATCCAGGGAAGAAAGAAGGTTCAGAATGACACATGCAGAGGGAACCATTTGGATTTGCCAAGGATAGTCCTGGGAGGCAAGCAAAAAGATCTCCACAAAAGTCAGCAGCTCCTATTTAATGATTTTAGAATTCTGTAATGAGACACCCGTGGAACTCAGCACTGATGTGGGAAGAATATTGCAATACTTCACTCATTCAGAGTAATTGAGGTGGAACCCTTTCTGGATCATTGCAAAGTCTGATTATATGATGCTTTTTATAGAAAAAGGTTTTGTTGTTTTTCAGTACATACAACAATTGGCAAAACATCCAAGAAAGTATTGCCAAGTAGACTTCCTGCTGGCATGTTTAAGTGGAAAACTGAGATTTTAAAATTAGCATAGCATTATGTGTGTATGAAAATGGCCCAGATAAAGTTCCTGAAAGCAGTTTGTTTTCTTAGGCTAGTTAGATATTCTCCATAGTTTATTATATGACAAAAATAAACAAAAACAGGCAGTTTTTACTCTTTGTGCTTCCTCAGTGAGATTCTTTTCCCTGCACATTTAATTTGTTTTGACTTGAACTAACAGCTAAAACATGTCCTTGGAATCCCAGTATTTCTCAGGCAGCTCTTGCCTTATTGGCACATGGAATTCCTTCCCATAATTCAAATAGACTGCAAGCCATTTTGAATGGAGACCCACTTCTTGCTAAGTGTGAGTGTTCATAATAATTGCAAGCAAGTATTGTGTTAAGAGTTTAATAGAGTGTATATCTCAAACCTTACATAAATCGTTATAGATAGCTGTTCTTGTCATTCTTCTTTCTAGTTTGTAATATCTTTTTACAGGCATTCAATTTTAAAGGAATTATTTCAGGTAAAATTTGACCTTCTTATGGCCCAGATTGGTGCTAGATTTTTTTTTTCCTTCAAGCTCTTTAAAAGCTTTAAATAAATGGAGACTTCATTTAGTATATATTCATTTAATCAATAAAATTTTGCTGAGTCAGTATCATGCCACTAGGGGCCAGGTATGGAGAATATAAGAATAGTTAATATTTTTATTTTCAGTGGGGTTTTCTCAAAGACATGGGCTGTGTCATTTTAAGCCTCGAGGACTCTCTAGAGCCACTTTAAATAGAAGGTTGGAATAGTCTTCTCAATAAATTCTTCTCAAAGGTCCCTACCTTCATTGTTGCCAATTTTTTCCCTGTATCCCACCAAAATGAAAATCTAGATTCACTTTTCTTCTGTGAGAATAAAACTATCCTTCTAGTCATCACTACTACAGCAAAGAAACCAGTTTCCTTGGCACCCTAACTCTGTGGTCCTTGGTTATTAGTTTTCTCCTTTCTTCTTTGGTCATGACACTTAAACATATTCTCATTATAATTTTTTGTCTTACTGTAGGTCATACGTCCTTGCATCTAATTCTATATTTCTCTTTTGTGGTGTCCACTTTATGTCTGTCTCCTGAAGTAGACAGTTTCTTTGACCCAGCTTTATGATGTTAAACCTGTGTTCATGATTGTGAATAACTATAATTTCTTCAAAAGGAGGCTTACAACTCAAATATACAGCCATAGATTAATACAGCCATTGGTCTAGAGGTTGCCTGAAAGATAGTTGTTTTAGAAAAAAGCTTGTTTGGTTAGGATTCTAGGTTTGGGACAGTTAACGAATTTCAACTCAAACTGGCTCAACCAAGAAAGGGAACATTGTCAGCACACATGAATAAAAGCAGTCTGGGTGCAAAATATATAATGGCAAACATCAGGTATACACATCTTCAGTGGGAAAACGATGGCTTCAGGACTGAGTTTCTCTGTCCTACTTGGCTTGGCTTTCCTCCTTGTGCTGTTTCCATTCTCCTTTTGCACATCCTGATGAGACAGATGCTACAGTTGAATTTTACTTTCTCTTGGTTCAAGTTTGGAGAAAGAAAGCAAACACCTCTTCAAGGTACTCCAACAAAATCCCTGAGATAGGCAGTAAAGGGGCCTAATGGGGCCATTTTAACAGTAATCTGTACGGCCAGAGCAAAGGAACGTACTGCCCTACCTAAGCCTAAGCTGCCTCCACTCAAATACTCCACTTGAAAACTGGAGCTAGGTGTTGACAAACAGAGATCACAGGCTCTTAATAGCAATAAATGGGTGACTGGACACTAATGTTAGCCCACAGACAATAGACAGCCACTAGGAGAAAACTGATTGCAAATTCATGAATTATTTCATACCCTGATCACTGAAAATAATAACTGAGTAGCAATCATTGACAGGAGAATGCTGGATCCCACCAAATAAAGATACTCCACCTCCAAGGGAAAAGGAGAAGCCACAGCAAGATGGTAGGAGAGGCAAAATCACATTTAGAATCAAACCGTGTACCCTCCAGAGATGCTTGGAGGGCTCAAAATTTGTGCACATCAGCACCCACTACACAGACTGAGCCAGACTTGCCTTTAAATGTTTGAGCGTCTCCTGTGGAGGTACAGGTCAGCAGTGGCCTGCCTCAGGGGTAGGGACTCTGGGTGCAGTAGACCTCGGTCTCACACAGCCTGTGGCATGAGCCCTCTTGGAGGAAGTCACCATTTACTCCCCCATAGAGTCACCAGAACTTATACAGGATTGGGGCAACAGAAGCTTGAAGGGCTGAAATAAAACATTGTGCGCACTAGGACCCAGGGGAAAGGAGCAGAGACCCTGCAAGAGACTGACCCAGACTTGCCTGTGAATGTCCAAAGGTCTCTGGTGGAGGCTTGGGTTGGCAGTGGCCTGCTGCAGAGTTGGAGGCACTGAGTATGGCAGTGCATGCACAGGACTTTAGAAGGAGGACTCATCATCTTCTTTACCTCCACCATAGTTTGGTCTCAGGTCAAACAACAAGGAGGGAATACAGCCTCACTCACCAACAAAAATTGAATTAAAGATTTACTGAGCATCGCCTCACCTATTGGAATAAGACCCAGATTCCCCCACAGTCACTCTCTCTCATCAGGAAGTTTCCATATGCCTCTTATACTTATCCATCGGGGGGCAGACAGAATGAAAACCACAATCACAGAAAACTAGTTAAACTGATCACATGGACCACAGCCTTGTCAACTCAATGAAGCTATGAGCCATGCTATGTAGTGCCACCAAAGATGGACAGGTCATGGTGCAGAGTTCTGACAAAATGAAGAGAAGGGAATGACAAACCACTTCAGTATTCTTGCCTTGAGAATATCATGAACAGTATAAAAAGGCAAAAAGATAGGACACTGAAAGATGAACTCCCAAGGTCAACAGGTACCCAATATGCTACTGGAGAAGAGTGAAGAAATAACTCCAGAAAGAAAAAAGAGATGGAGCCTAAGCTAAAATAATGCTTTTATTATTATAAAAATAATATTTTTTATTTTAAAAATAAAAGTTTTTTTATGTATGTTGATGAAGGAAGTAAAGTCTGATGTCATAAAGAACAATATTACATACAACCCTGGACTGTTAAGTCCACGAATCAAGTTATATTGGGTGTGGTCAAACAGGAGATGGCAAGAGTGAACATCAACATTTTAGGAATCAGTGAACTAAAATGGACTGGAATGGGCAAATTTAACTCAGGTGACCATGATATCTACTACTGTGGGTGAGAATCCCTTAGAAGAAATGGAGTAGCCATCATAGTCAATAAAATAGTTGGAAATGCAGTACTTCTGGAGGCAATCTCAAAAACAAAAGAATCATCTCTGTTCATTTGCAAGGCAAACCATTCAGTATGAGAGTAATAGAAGTCTATGCCTCAAGCATTAATGCTGACGAAGCTGAAGCTGAATGGTTCTCTGAAGACCTTCTAGACCTAACACGCAAAAAAAAAAAAGTTGTCCTTTTCTTTAAAGGGTACTGGAATGCAAACGTAGGAAGTCAAGAGATACCAGGAGTAACAGGCAAATTTGGCCTTGAAGTACAAATGAAGTAGGGCAAAAACTAACAGAGATTTACCAAGAGAATGCATTGGTCATAGCAAATGCCCTCTTCCAACAACACAAGAGATGACCCTACACATGGAAACAGCCAGATGGTCCATACTGAAATCAGATTGATTATATTCTTTGCAGCCAAAGATGGAGAAGCTCTATAGAGTCAGCAAATCAAGACCAGGAGCTGACTGTGGCTCAGATCATGTACTCCTAATTGCCAAATTCAGACTTAAATTGAAGAAAGTAGAAAACCCCGTAAATCATTCAGGTACAACCTAAATCAAATCCCTTAGGATTATACAGTAGAAGTGACATGTAGATTCAAGAGAGTAGATATGATAGAGTGACTAAATAATTATGGATGGAGGCTCATGACCTTGTACAGGAGGCAGTGATCAAAACCATTGCCAAGAAAAAGAAACACAAAAAGGCAAAATATTTGTCTGAAGAGGCCTTACAAATAGCTGAGAAAAGCAGAGAAGCTGAAGGCAAAGGGATAAAAAAAAGATATATTAATTGGAATGCAGAGTTCCAAAGAATAGCAAGAAGAGATAAGAAAGCCTTCTTTAGTGATCAATGCAAAGAAACAGAGGAAAACAATAGAATGGGAAAGACGAGAAACCTCTTCAATAAATCAGAGATACCAAGGGAACATTTCATGCAAAGATGGGCACAATAAAAGGACAGATGTGGTATGGACTGAACAGAAGCAGAAGATATTAAGAGGGGTGACAATACATAGAAGAACTTTACAAAAAAACAAATGTTTATAACCCAGATTATCCAACTAGAGTCAGACATCCTGGAATGCAGTCAAGTTGGCGTTAGGAAGCATCACTACGAACAAAGCTGGTGATGGAATTACAGTTGAGCTATTTCAAATCCTAAAAGAGGATGCTAGGAGTGTGCTACACTCAATATGTCAGCAAATTTGGAAAAGTCAGCAGTGGCCACAGGACTGGAAAAGGTCAGTTTTTATTCCAATCTCAAAGAAAGGCAATGTCAAAGAATACTCAGTCTACCACACAATTGCACTCATCTCACACGCTAGTAAAGTAATGCTCAAAATTCTCCAAGCCAGGCTTCAAAACTTGAACTGGACACAGGACATGAGCACAGGATATGAACTGTGTATTTCCAGATGTTCAAGCTGGATTTAGAAAAGGCAGAAGAACAAGAGATCAAATTGCCAACATCCGTTGGATCATTGAAAAAGCAAAAAAGTTCCAGTAAACCATTTACTTCTGCTTTAATGACTACACCAAAGCTTTTGACTGTGTGGATCACAACAGACTATGGAAAATTCTTCAAGAGACAGAAATACCAGACCACCTGACCTTCCTATTGAGAAATCTGTATGCAGGTCAGGAAGCAACAGCTAGAACTGGACATGGAACAGACTGGTTCCAAAGAGGAAAAGGAGTACATCAAGGCTGTATATTGTCACCCTGCTTATTTAACTTCTATGCAGAGCATATTATGAGAAATGCTGCATTGGATGAAGCATAAGTTGAAATCAAGATTGTCGGGAGAAATATCAATAACCTCAGATATGCAGATGACACCACCCTTATGGCAGAAAGTGAAGAAGAATTAAAGAGCCTCTTGATGGAGCTGAATGAGGAGAGTTTAAAAACTGGCTTTTAAAGCTCCATATTCAGAAATCTAAAATCATGGCATCCAGTCCCATCACTTCATGGCAAATAGATGGGGAAATAATGGAAACAGTAACATATTTTATTTTGAGGGGTTCCAAAAATCACTGCATATAGTGACTACAGCCATGAAATTAAAAGATGTTTATCATATATGAAATGAATTGCCAGTCCAGGTTCAATGCATGATATAGTATGCTTGGGGCTGGTGCACTGGGATGACCCAGAGGGATGGTATAAGGAAGGAGGTGGGATAGGGATTCAGGATGGGGAACCCGAGTATACCCATGGCAGATTCATGTTAATATATGGCAAAACCAATACACTTTTGTAAAGTAACTAGCCTCCAATTAAAATAAATAAATTTATAATTAAAAAAAAAATAAAAGATGTTTCTCGTTGGAAGATAAGCTATGACCAGTCTAGACAGTGCATTAAAAAGTAGAGACATTTCTTTGCCAACAAAGGTCTCTTTAGTCAAAGCTCTGGTTTTTCCAGTAGCCATGTTGATGTCAGAGTTGGACTGTAAACAAAGCTGAGTGCTGAAGAATTGATCCTTTCAAACTATGATACTGGACAAGAACCTTGAGAGTCCCTTGGACTGCAAGGAGGTCTAACTTGTCAATCGTAATGAAAATCAGTCCTGAATATTCACTGGAAGGACTGAAGCTGAAGCTGAAACTCCAAACATTGGCCACCTGATGCGAAGAACTAACTCATTTGAAAAGACCCTGATGCTGGGAAATATTGAAGGCAGGAGGAGAAGGGAGTGACAGAGGATGAGATAGTTGGACTGAATCACCAATTCTGGTGAATCAGCAAGCTCTGGGAGTTGACGATGGACAGGAAATCTTGCCATGTTGCAGTTTATGGGTCACAAAGAGTATTGGACTGCAAGGAGGTCTAACTTGTCAATCGTAATGAAAATCAGTCCTGAATATTCACTGGAAGGACTGAAGCTGAAGCTGAAACTCCAAACATTGGCCACCTGATGCGAAGAACTAACTCATTTGAAAAGACCCTGATGCTGGGAAATATTGAAGGCAGGAGGAGAAGGGAGTGACAGAGGATGAGATAGTTGGACTGAATCACCAATTCTGGTGAATCAGCAAGCTCTGGGAGTTGACGATGGACAGGAAATCTTGCCATGTTGCAGTTTATGGGTCACAAAGAGTCAGACACGACTGAGTGACTGAACTGTACTGAGCTTTTAAAAAAAAAGTTAATTTTTTATTGGAGGATAATTGCTTTACAGAATTTTTTTTTTCAAACCTCAACATAAATCAGTCATAGGTATACATATATCCCTTCACTCTTGAACCTACCTCCCGTGTCCATCCCCATCCCATCCCTCTGGGTTGATACAGAGCACCTGTCTGAGTTTCCTGGCCCATACAGCAAATTCCCCTTGGCTATCTATTTTACATATGGTAAACATCTGCTGGATCATGGAAAAAGTAAGAGAGTTTCAGAAAAACGTCTATTTCTGCTTTATTGACTATGCCAAAGCCTTTGACTGTGTGGATCACAATAAACTGTGGACAATTCTGAAAGAGATGGGAATACCAAACCACCTGACTTGCCTCTTGGCATGTCAGGAAGCAACAGTTAGAACTGGACATGGAACAACAGACTGGTTCCAAATAGGAAAGGAGTATGTCACTCTGCTTATTTAACTTATACGCAGAGTACATCATGAGAAACGCTGGACTGGAAGAAGCACAAGCTGGAATCAAGATTGCCGGGAGAAATATCGATAACCTGAGATATGCAGATGACACCACCCTTATGGCAGAAAGTGAAGAGGAGCTAAAAAGCCTCTTGATGAAAGTGAAAGAGGAGAGTGCAAATGTTGGCTTAAAGCTCAACGTTCAGAAAACGAAGATCTGGTTCCATCACTGCATGGGAAACAGATGGGGAAACAGTGGAAACAGTGTCAGACTTTATTTTGGGCGGCTCCAAAATCACTGCAGATGGTGACTGCAGCTATGAAATTAAAAGACGCTTACTCCTTGAAAGGAAAGTTATGACCAACCTAGATAGCATATTGAAAAGCAGAGACATTACTTTGTCAACAAAAGTCCATCAAGCCAAGGCTATGATTTTTCCAGTGGTCATGTATGGATGTGAGAGTTGGAGTGTGAAGAAAGCTGAGTGCTGAAGAATAGATGCTTTTGAACTGTGGTGTTGGAGAAGACTCTTGAGAGTCCCTTGGACTGCAAGGAGATCCAACCAGGAGTTCAGTCCTGGGGGTTCTTTGGAAGGAATGATGCTAAAGCTGAATCTCCAGTACTTTGGCCACCTCATGAGAAGAGCTGACTCATTGGAAAAGACTCTGATGCTGGGAGGCATGAGGAGAAGGGGACGACAGAGGATGAGATGGCTGGATGGCATCACTAACTCGATGGACGCGAGTCTGAGTGAACTCCGGGAGTTGGTGTTGCACGGGGAGGCCTGGTGTGCTGCGATTCATGGGGTCGCGAGGAGTCGGACGCGACTGAACTGAGCTGAACTGAAGCAGACTTTATCTTTTAAGACGCAGTGCAGGTGTCATACCCCTCCACTGCCTCTATCTGTAGTTGGGATATGTCTTATTGTTTGCCCTGTTTTTTTCCACATCTATCTATCCCTCATCTCTCTCTAATCCATTAACTTGGACTGGCATAAGAGAATATGCCATTTTGGGTGGTTTAAACAACAGACATGTATCTTCTCTGTCTGGAGGCTAGAAGTGCAAGACCCGAGTGCCGTCAGTGCTGGCTTCCAGGAGGCCTCTCTTGCTGGACTGCAAATGGCCACCTGATGCTGTGTCCTCACATGGCCTCCCCTCTGTGTGTGTGTGATGAAAGAGAGGTCCTCAGTGTCTGTTCCTCTTCTTATAAGGCAATGGCCCTATTAAATTTAGGTTCACACTTACAACTTCATTTAACTTTAAATGCATTCTTAAAGGCCCTACCTCCAAATAGAGTCACACTGGGGTTTAAGGTTTCGGTGTAAGAATTTTTGTGGGGCAGGGTTAGGGTCCGCACACAGTTTAGTCCAGGTCATTAGTAGCTGTCTCTTTTCTCACTGTAGTTCTTAAAACTACTTCGTAATTGATTGCTATTTTCATATTTTCCTTAAGTGTACTGACCTTATAACCCTTTTTATGTTTTTAACTCATAGTATATTTCTTGATATACTGTGGTGTTCAATAAAAAAAATAAAAAGGTTGGTTCCTTGCCTTGAATTGATAATACATAGTAAGCTAACCACAAGAATTCTTTCACTTTTGTCTACTAGCGTGAGAACTGATATTGGCCTTGCTGACACACCTAACCACTCTTCTCTGTTATCAGGCTCCTTCAGTATCTCACTCAATAAACTTGATGGATTATAATATTTCCCCTGGGAAATCACACTTTGTTTTCCATTAGAGTCTGAAAATATTTTAAAATGTAGCATATAATTTTGCCTCTGTCTGGAATAATCTTCACATTTTGTAGATGTAGAAAGAAGTAAAATTATTAAAAAATATATACAATAAATTTATTTAATAAAACTTTATGTTTCAAATATCTCTCTCTCACACATACACACACATTTTAACCTACCTAGAATTTTTCAGACAGGAATTCCAGATTAGAAGCATCAGATTCAAATAAGCACAATTCTGAAGTACCGAATGAGTAGGCAATCACATTCTAATAATCTTTTAAGCATCTGATACTTGTGAAGTATAGTACTATGCTAATCACTTTTCACATTGTGGATTGCCCTTTTTGTTAGATAGTAAATTTAGAGAACTTTATTTTCCCCCTAACCCCCCAAATAGTTTAAATTTTTTTCAAGGAAGAAATGAAATCATAATTAAAGACTTATACCAATATTTGTTTTTTTAACATTGAGTTAAGCCGCTAGATAATCTAACCCTTCAGACTTCTCAGTTTGAAAATTGTTAGAAGGGTATGTGCAACCCACTTTTAAGCATATGTAACCGGAATACTTTGGAGGTTAATTACATTAAAAAATCTGCAAATTGCTTGGGGTTGGAGGTTATATAAATATAGCTGTCATTCTTTTCCTAGGACCTGACCACATTTCTTTTAAAAGCAAAAGATTTTCATCTTGTTTTCCAGAAGCATGACCTGTGTTAGCAGTCATGGTTCTTTATAGCATTGATGCAGCTGCCTACTGAACTGTTCAGAGCACCTTTCGATCTGGAAACTTTGATTACATTTTATGATCACTCTCCTAAGTTCAAAGAATTTGATTTGCATCCATCAGGCAAGTAGAAAGAGAGAGAGAAAAAAAAAATTGTGACGCATTATCACCAGCTTATCTTGGGTGAATTCTTCCAATAACTTGCTTCATACACATTCAGATTTCCATTACTTTGAATGTAGATGTTTTGTGTTAATATTTTTAGAACTAACAGTCGTGAAATTATGAACTTTGTAGAACCTAGAATTAATACAGAATTTCAGTGTTACAAGGCTTTAGGTCTTGGAGGCCATTGCTATTTTGAAACTTTTCAGAAAGCAGAAGTACTTGTTTGATGAAACCATGTAGCCACACATCAGACAAGCATTATGTAAAGGGCATGGGTCTTGGTGAAAACAGTATAATTTAGGCTGCAGATGCTGCACTAATTTCCTCCTGGGATTTGGAGAATCAGCTCTGGAGCCATATCAGAAGCTGTCTATTAAGCCACATGTGGGAAAACTTAAAACAAATTAAGTCTTGGAAACACTTAAATCTAATGCTCTTCACTAACTTTATTAGACCCGAATAGAGAAATATTTGCTATTTGAAGCGTACCACAGATATATTAAAAACCGGAAAGCTATGAAAATCAAAAAGTATCACGCCCTGCTTGCAACTTGACAAGAAAAACAAACAGGAGAGGGTCAGCCGCTGTTTCATGCCCTAGGAGACAGAGAAAAGATGGGGTTTAATGTATGAAGGACGGCCGTTCACAAAGTTTCATTTGACTTGATGCAACTCGGTGTCAAACTGTGGCAAGAGTAGAGAATGTCAGAAAAGCTGCATTTTATCGAATGGTTTATGTAGGCTCTTTACAAGGTCACCTTAAGTTTCACGACAGAACTACCAAGATTTCCTATTTTGTCAGAATACCATTACCACCTCTTGCAACATCTATAACATTTTTTTTCCAGAAACAATTTTCTTGGGAGTATTTATGCCACAAACCTCCATATTTAATAAAGATGTCTCAGTAAACTTCAAGGCATTTCCCAACCCTTCATTTTGGTTGGCTTATTCTACAGTTAATTGGTAATCAATCTCTGTCAAGATAAGCAATTTGATCTACCTTAATGAAGTAGCAAGTTCAGTTGGGAAGTGATAAAAACTCATTTCATTTTAATATGACCTACACTGCAGGTATTGCATGGGTTAGCACAGACATTCTGTTCGTTTTTACGATACAGAGAAAGAACCATCCAGACTTATCATAGATGTTCTGATACTACATTTACATATAAAATGTACATTAGCATGGCATATAGTTAATATTAATTAAAAATCATTGGTCAAGCATTTATTGATGCCTAGAACCATGCTATAATGTGGTGAGTGTTTGGGATTTTAACAGATGAAAAGGCTATGCTTACTTGTCAATCAATTCAGAAGTCTCTATAGAAAAACAAAGAGGACAATGCTCTGGGATTGGTGATGGCCAAGACAGCCTGAGAGTCTGACTAGAGAGCAAAACTAGCTGCTGTGGCATAGTGTATGACCCCTGATATGTAACCGAACATACCCCCTCCTCCATACTGTGACTTAATTGATTTTGTTACAGGAATCAGTTTCTTCATGTTGCATGAGAGGAAACTGTTTCAGTGACAGTCAAGAGAATATAAACATAGCCTATATGCTGCCTGAAAGGATAAGAAAAGAATGATAATCAAAAGACTTCTGTAACTTCTCCACTATTCCGGTAGTTAAGGTCTTGCCTCCACTGTAGGGTCACCAGTTCAATGCCTGATCTGAGAGCTAAGATCACACATGCCGCATGTCGCAGCCAAAGAGAGAGAGAGAGAAAAGGAAATATTTGCCTCTGACATAGAGTTGTTCCAAAATAAAAGAAGTGAGAGGCAAAAGTCATGAAGAAATGGGTTAGTGTGAAATATGCAGCTTTGAGTGGGGATTGAATATCAAATTCTAGAGAAAATCCTATTATAACATATTGTGGGTTGAATTACTAGGGATGAAATATCTATATAGTCAATAAACAAAGTAACTTATGGATATCATGTAGGCATGTCACTTAAAGACTCCTGTTTGGTATATGTGTATGTATGCACTGCATAACCAGGAAGAATAATATCTAGTGATTTATGCAGTGCCTAAAATTATATTGGATTTTTGTTTTCTTCTTATGCACTTGGTAATCATTGTGATGCATTTAATGTATTTAATGTTGAGTCCATGATCAGGAATACAATCTATACCTTATTTATTTATTTAGAAAATTTAATGTTAGTTGAATTGTTAAATGTAAATGACTCTCAGAAAGACATAGAGTCATGTGGTGTGTGTGTGTGTGTATGAGAGGGAGAGAGATGGAAAGAGTTTGTGTGCTGTGTGCTTGTGTTTGTATTCATATCATTTGAGGTTAATAGCAGGCAACAATCCCAAGTGTTTGCACTTGTGTAATTTTAGAATATTTAGAAACAGATCAAGCAATCAAATTAAATTATCTTTGTCAGAACACCAACATACAAGACTGTAGACTTTGCACTTTGGATTAGTTTTATTGAAACAATAGTTAGGGTCCTGAGACTTTGTACATGTTCAGCTTCATAAACTGGCTTAGCAAATCAATGGCATAAATTATTAATTTAAAAATTTTTCCAGTCAGCCAGTGATTCCTCATCTGTGTTTCAGTATATGCAAATCCTCAATAAATTTTTTAATTCCAGTATAAGAGGATTCTGGTATACGGATAAGATGCAGGTGACTAGCTATTTAAACTGAGTTAAACAACTTTGTTTTATTGAAATACTCTTTGTAAACAATAAAACATGTTTTCCTTCTTCAGACTTATTCCAGAAAAACAATTTAGCTTCTCAACTTTTTAAATTGTATACTTTAAAATTATTTAATATTAAATAACATGAAAGTATATAGTATATCATATATAATAAATTTGAAGATATTTCTATTATTTGATTTTGGGCTTCCCTGGTGGCTCACTGGGTAAAGCGTCTGCCTACAATGCAGGAGACCCAGGTTCAGTCCCTGGGTTGGGAAGATCTTCTGGAGGAGGAAATGGCAACCCATTCCAGTACTCTTGCCTGGAAAATCCCATGGACTGAAAAGCCTGGTAGGCTGCAGTCCATGGGGTCGTAAAGAGTCGGAGACGATTCAGCGACCTTCCCTTCCCTTCATATTTTAATTATTATTTCTAGCTTCATCAATAACTATCCCTCCAATTTTGTATACTCACAAGAAAAAACTTAGTCCTGATTCATTTTTTCCTGTATGGCTTTTTTGTTAGCAAGACTTATCAGTATTGTGTGGAATATTTTTTCCATTTTCTTTTTGTTCTCATTATCAAAGTCACTGATTAAACTCTAACTGCAGCAGGTGTATGCATTTTTTCCCATCCTTTCAGAATATTTAACACAGAGGCCTTTATAATTTTCACCCTTGTATTAAGGTTCTCTAGAGAAACAGAACCAATAGGAGATTTGTTGAGAGGAATTGGCTCATACAATTATGAAAGCTGAGATTTCTCACAAACTGGCTGTCTATAAGGTGGAGATTTAAGAAGACCAGTAATGTTAATTCAGTTTATGGGTGGAGATGTGAGAACCGGAAGCCTGGCATGCTGCAGTCCACAAAGTCTCAAAGAACTGGACATGGCTTAGCTACTGAAGAACAGAACGTAAAGAGTCAGGAGGACTGGTGGTGCTAATCCAGTTCAAGTGTGAACACCTAAGAACCGGGGAGCTGATGATTTAAGCCCCAATTTGAAGGTCAGAGAAGATAGAATAACATGTCTCAGCTTTCCTCCTTGCCTTTTGTTCAGTCCAGGTCCTCACTGATAGAATGATGCCCACCCACACAGGGGTGTGCAATCTGCTTTACTGAATCCATCAATTAGAATTACCTTTAAAGACAGTGTCCAGAAACAGTGTTTAATCTGAGCATCTATCACCCACTCAAATACATAAAATTAACCATCAAAACCATATCTTCTTTTTAGATTTCACCCAGGTTTCTCCTTAAGTATGAGTTCCAAATTTCCTTTTATGATTCTTGCTGAATAGCTTATTCATAATCCATAAATTATAAATGATGATTTTTTCATGAAGCACTCCTGCCTTGAATGAAATTAAGTGTTACCAATTCTGTCTGTGTAAATATGTGTGTGTGTGTGTGTGTGTGTGTGTGTGTATACTGTTCACAAATGACAGGATACTATGCATAGAAAATTCTAAAAAGAAACACCAAAAAAATATATTAGAATTGATGAATCTGGGGTAAAGTTGCAGGATACAAAATTACCATACACAAATCTGCTGTGCTTCTATAAACTACCAGAAAGAGGTGTTAGGAAAGCATTCTCATTCACAGTCTCACTAAAATAACAAAATATGCAGAGATAACTCTGATTGAAAATGTAAAAGACCTATATTCAAAAAATTATAAGATACTGATGAAAGAACTTGAAGATGGCACAAGCAGATGAAAAGATATACCATGTTTATAAATTGAAATGATTAATATAGTTAAATTGACCAGATTTACAGATTCAGTGCAATCTCTAGCAAATTAACAGTGACATTTTTCACAGAACTGAAACAAATGATTCTTAAATTTGTATGAAAACATAAAAGAGCTCAAAAGGCCAAAAGGATTTTGGGAAAGAAGAAAAAGATTGATGGTATAATGCTCCCTGATTTCAAACTCTACTACAAATCTAGAGTAATCAAAACAATACACTTCTGGAATCAACACAGACACATAGATTAAGAGAATTGAACAGGAAACATAGAAATAAACCTAAACTTATACAGGTAATTAATCTCTGATGAAAGAAGCAAAAATATACATTTGGATCCATCTAGTGGAAACTATGTTTTTCCAGTAGACATGCATGGATGTGAGAGTTGGACAATAAAGGAAGCTGAGGGCCAAAGAATTGATACTTTTGAACTGTGGTATTGGAGAAGATTCATGAGAGTCCCCTGGACTGCAAGGAGATCCAACCAGTCCATTCTAAAGGAAATCAGTCCTGAATATTCACTAGGACTGATCCTGAAGCTGAAACTCCAGTCCTTTGGCCACCTGATGCAAAGAACTGACTCAGTGGAAAAGATCATGATGCTGGGAAAGATTGAAGGCAGGAGGAGAAGGGGATGACAGAGGATGAGATGGTTGGATGGCATCACTGACTTGATGTACATGAATTTGAGCAAGCTCTGGGAGTCAGTGAAGGACAGGGAAGCCTGGCATGCTGCATTCCATGGGGTCACAAAGAATCAGACATGCCTAAGTGACTGAACTGACTGACTGAACCTCTTCAAGAAATAGCATTGAGAAAACTAGAAAGCTACATGCAAAAGAATCTGATTGAACTATTTTCTCATACCATATATACAAAAAGACCCAAAATGTATTACTTAAGTGTAAGTTTTGAAATCATGAAACTTCTGGAAGAAAGTGTATACTTTATGCCCTTTGACATTGATCTTTGCAATATTTTCTTGATATGTCTCCTCATGAAAGTGAAAGAAACAAAAATAAACAAATAGACTATATCAACTTTAAAAAGAGAAACTATCAACAAAACAAACTATACTTACTGAATGGGAGAAGATATTTGCAAATGAGATATCTGATAAGGGGCTAATATCCAAAATACAAGAAAACTCATACAGTTCAACATCAAAGAAATAAACAGTTTGATTACAAAATGTAAAGGGTACTTGAATAGACATTTATCCAGTGAAGCCATTTAGATGGCCAGCAGACACAGGAAAAGATGCTCAATGTTGCTAGTCATCAGAGAAATGTAAATTCCAACCACAAAGAGATGTCACCTCGTGCCTGTCGAAATGCCTATTATCAAAAAGACCACAAATAACAAATGTTGGTGACAACGTGGTGACAAAAGATGTGCTGTTGGTGAGAATGTAAATTGATACAATCACAATGGAAAGCAACATCTAGCTTCCTCAAAATACTAAAAATAGATCAAATGAGCAACCCCAGTCCTGGATATGTATCTAAAGGAAACATAAACATTAAATCAAAAAGACATATGCATCTCAATATTTAGTGCAGTATTAAATACAATAACTAAGTTACACAATGCATATTTTTCATCTACTCAGATGCTGATGGATGCTTGGATTGCTTCCATATCTTAACTATTATAAATAATGCTGCAACAT
>SJYC01045122.1:0-34852 GCA_006408675.1 Madoqua kirkii | reverse complement strand
ACACAATGCATATTTTTCATCTACTCAGATGCTGATGGATGCTTGGATTGCTTCCATATCTTAACTATTATAAATAATGCTGCATACATATATATACGTTTGTATATATATGTATATACATTTTATACACACACACACACACACACACACACACACACACACACGCACACAAACACAATCTTCCCTGTTGGCTCAGTCAGTAAAGGATCTGAAGCGAAGTGAAAGTTGCTCAGTTGTGATCCCATGGACTATACAGTCCATGGAAATCTCTCGGCCAGAATACTGGAGTGGGTAGCCATTCTGTTCTCCAAGGAGTCTTCCCAACCCAGGGATTGAACCTAGGTCTCCTGAATTGCAGGTGAACTCTTTACTGTCTGAGCCATCAGGAAAGTCCAAAGACTCTGCCTGCAATGCAGGAGACCAGTATTTTTGCCTGAAATATTCCATAGACAGAGTAGCTTGGAGGGCTAAAGTCCATGGGATCACAATGGTCAGATACAGCTTAGTGACTAAACCACAAGTACATATATATACACACACAATTAGTCACAAAAAAGAAATTGTAACTATGCGTGACAACATGGATGGACTTAGAGCATATTTTGTTAAGTGAGCTAAGTCAGAGAAAGGCAAATGATGTATGAGTTCACTTGTATGTGGACTCTAAAAACAAAACAAATGAATATAACTAATCAGAAATAAAGCCACAGATACAGAGAAAGACAGAGGAGAAGGGAATGAAGGGAAGCAATGTATATTTGAAGGAGATTAAAAGGTATAACATTTCAGTTACAAAAGGAATGAGTCATAGATATAAAATGTTACAATGTGGGGAATATAGTCAAGGATTATATAATGCCTTTGTATGATCCCCCCCAAATTAGTTTCCTTAATGCTTTGTAGTTTTTATTCTTATGAGGGAAGTTACTTAGATAATAATTATTGACAGTAAGTAATGTATAAATTAAAAAAATAATTTAAGGCTCTGATAAATACTCAAGCTATTGTGTAAATATAAATCTCCTACAGACTGTGTGTCTAGGTAGGGAAGCCCCTCTGAGCCATTGAACTTGAGCTGATATTTGCAAAATGGAGGAGTCACTCACTTAGAGGTTCTGAGAACGTGATTCTAGGAGGGGAACACGGCAAGGGCAAAGACCCTGAGGTGGGAACAATTTTGAGACTTAGAAGACCTGCATGTTATGAGATCATAGCAAAAATGGGTAAGAAAGCAGCACATAGAATCAGAAATAGGAAGAGTCCAGTTGTGTAGGCTCTTCTAGGCTATGAGGAAAGTTTGGATTTTACTCTAGTGCAACAATAAATGGAGTAATAAGTTGCTGTGCATTTCCCAAAGATCATGATGCTTGTTTCTCTATAGAAACAGGTATACCACATAGAATTCTACCTCACTCCTCTAAGCAATAGCAAAAGCTAGCACCATGCAAATAGTATCACCTCACATTTTCCATATAAAAGGACAGAAGAAACAAGAGAAACGAAGAGGGTCAGAAAGAGAAACTTTTTCTAAAACAGAATAAATGTCACACTTTTAAATCATTTTAATTTTTTGTAAAGGATAAACATCAATTTTAAAGAGATAAATAACATCAGTATTGCTAATATTCATCACTATATTTTAATCACTTATTGTGCTAAGTCTCTTCAGTTGTGCTCAACTCTTTGTAATCCTATGTCTGTAACCTGCCAGGCTTCTCTGTCCATGGGATTCTCTGTGCAAGAATACTGGAGCGGGCTGCCATGCCTTTCTCCAGGAGATCTTTCTGACCCAGGGACTGAGTCTGCATTTCTTATGCCTCCTGCATGGGCAGGCAGATTCTTTACCACTAGCGCCAACTGGGAAGCCAACAAGTTTTATTCTGAGCAAAAATAAAGCAACCTTTGGATAAGGAAGTACTCACTGGACTTTCTAGAACAACGTCTGGTCGGCATATGCTATCATCTCACCATACAACTCTAGTACTGCAGTGTTCATAACAGCCTTAGATGTTGTGATAATATTAATAGTTTCTTTTCTAAGACCAAGATTCTGTATTCCAGGGTCTACTCTCATCCTCCTTGAGTAATCGTTGATGCCAAGAAGTCAAGAGGTAGATATGTGGTCTCAGTGGTAGATGAGCTAAAGACTGCACAGCCCACCTGTTCAGTGGTCCATGTAACCCTCAGAGCAGCTGAGTAATTTACCTGCACTCTACCTAAGGGCTCATTATCTCAATTTAAAATTTATTTTGCAAGACATTTAATATATCTATGATTTCTTAACTATTTTCTGTGTGCCAGGTAATGTGCTAAGCATTTCTATAATATTATCTCAATTTTCAGAATAATCCTATGATATGACTCAATGGAGGTGAGTTTGAGTGAACTCCAGGAGATGGTGATGGACAGGGAGGCCTAGTGTGCTGCGATTCATGGGGTGGCAAGGAGTCAGACATGACTGAGCAACTGAACTGACCTGATGCGTATTATTAACACAATTTAAAGCATCAAAAGAAGAAAGAAATCAAATTTTTGCCCAAAGTGATAATTTGCAAATATTACAACTATATTAAAATCCAAATCATGTTGATAAGCAGAGATCTCTTGACTCCAAAGACCATCCTCTACAGTAATATATTGTTCTTTTATGATAGCTAAAACACTTTATTTCAAATAATTGCAATACATGATTTTGTATATGTGTGTGTGCATCATATTTATTTATAACATATATATTTATATAGAAATATGGTTTTGTCTTCATTTAATTGCTAAGTCATATCCCATAATTTTGTAATCCCATGAACTGTAACCCACCTGGCTTCTCTGCCAAAGGGGATTTTCCAGGCAAGTATACTGGAGTGGGTTGCCATTTCCCTGCCCTCCAAGGGATGTTCCTCACCAAAGACTGAATCAGCATCTCCTGC
Organism: Madoqua kirkii; assembly: GCA_006408675.1. Classification (NCBI taxonomy): domain Eukaryota; kingdom Metazoa; phylum Chordata; class Mammalia; order Artiodactyla; family Bovidae; genus Madoqua; species Madoqua kirkii. The sequence continues at coordinate 31,925 of SJYC01045122.1, read as the reverse complement.
ACTGGCAGGTGGATTCTTTACTACTGAGCCAGCAGGGTAGCCCAATATAGAACTATGTGTGCATATAAATGAATATATTTAATTTTTTTGTATGAGTTTAAATATCAAAGTTACTTCCCACTTAAACAATCTCAATTTTATTTCTTTCAGATAGACCCTTAGGATAGTTGTTAAAAATTTTAGTTTAGGTAAGCTTAATATGTTAAGGTAGTTTTAGATAAAATTAAGTAATATTTATAATAGTTACTCACACTTTGCTATGGATCATTTTTCATCTTAAATATCCCATAGGTATGCCATATCCCACTCTAAAAATGCTGCCCTAGGGAAGAACTGTGTGGATTCTTGATATCATTTACCCTATAAAATTTAGTCTCCATTTACTTAATTGACTTACTAATACAAAATTATAAAGTTATATGACTTTGAATGCCTAATTCAACTCACAACGGAATCCCTGTGTTACCAAGATATAAAAAAAATGACTAAATCCTGTGTCACACACTTGGTGTGATTACCAGATGTACATCAACTGTGTGAAATGAGAGTGGTTCCTTCAAGCACTGCATTCTCAATTGTGACCTCTGCTGTTTACAAATTCTTCGTGGGAGGAAGATGTCACTTGATGAACCTCCCTTTTTCTTTGTCTCCAGTCTCACACAGATCAGCATTCTTTCCCCATATATATTTACTTTCATCCACACTCATGTGAAAAGTAGAAAGTTAAAGTGAATTAAAAAAGTAAACCTTCTCAGCCACACTACCTTCCATGAGTCAGATATCGTTCTTGCAAATTCCATTCAATGGACAATGTTGATAAAGTATAATATCAGATAGTAAACAGAGCTTTCTTTAAGTATCTCTGTGAGTGATATTTCTTTAAAATAATCATTCACATCTCCCACTTCTAAGAGGTGAAGCAAACTTTCCCCTAGGACAGGTGAGCAAGTTGATGAGTATGAGATGGTAGCTGAAGAGGAAGATGGACAGTCTGACCCCTGTCGCTTTCATCTTGCTGTGATCTCCTTTGTACTCGCCCATGGGGAAATTAGAAGGGGATAGGAATAAATCACTACCTGCTGACAAAGCAGAATGCTTTGTGGAGGCATTCCAACTTATTGACAAATACATGGCAAAGTGTTTAATTTATCAGAGTGAATGGTAGTTCATTTCTCATTCGAGGGTCAGTCTGACTGCTTGTCTAGTAGTATATGAAGATGCATATCAAGATCAAAGTTATGAAACTGTATAAAAGCAACAGAGTTAATGGCTGATATTTACATAGTTCATATTAATATATACATATGATTTATATATTATTTATGTAGAATTTTTATTTCATTTTTTCATAATTAAAATCTAGCCTAAATCTTATACAAGTACACCTGCAGGAAGAAAGAAGAACCATGAGAATTTAAGAGCAACATTGATGTTTGAATATATAAAGGATTTCCTTTGCCTATTTCCTGTTTTTCTTAGGCTAAGGCTAGCTATTAACTTATTCTAATCCTAAGAAAAGTGTTTTAAATACGCTTTATGCTGTCCCTCTTCCTCTTGTGTTACCACAGCATCATAATTCCAAGGTATTTAGTTGATGTAGAATGTAAGGGAAGATAGGAAAGTGGTTTGTTATGATTGCAATTAAAGTGTAACACCTCTTTATCTTACTTTCATATATTTTTATTCAGAAATATAATATCAGGATCCAGTAGAATTCGACTATAGCATTTCCCAAGAAGTAAGGCAACTTCTGGTGTTTTTGGAGCCTTTTCCTCTTCCTACCCAAGTTCACTCTGGATTCTATGAGGCCAACAAGAGTATCTAATTTCTTTTAATTACTTGTCAAGTTTCACATAGTTATAGAAAAATGTTTGGTTTCTATGTGCTTAAATGTGCCAATTAATAAATCTTTCAGTTCAGGCAACTCTTTTAAAGATTAACCTGTTTTTTAGGAAATTCACAATATCTTGGAAGTACTAAGATGAATAAGAAGTCTCCTTATGATGAGGCACTTAAAATCCAGTAAGGAAGTTGGACACAAAAATATGAATTGAAAACACGGGATTTTGTGGAGGTACAAAATCTATTTATAATCTAAAAGATGTCAAAAAATTATGTAGTGAAACAGTGATAGTTTTGATGATGAGTCACTGTCCACTTCTGCTTCTATTAGGGCCATGCCATTTCTGTCCTTATTGAGCCCATCTTTGCATGAAATGTTCACCAGGTATCTATAATTCTCTTGAAGAGATCTCTAGACTTTCCTTTACTCCAAAATTCAGACTTAAATCGAAGGAAGTAGGGGAAACCACTAGACCATGCAGATATGATCTAAATCAAATCCCTTATGATTATACAGTAGAAGTGACAAATGATTCAAGGGATTAGATCTGATAGACAGAGTACCTGAAGAACTATGGACGGAGGTTTGTGACATTGTACGGGAGGCAGTGATCAAGACCACCCCCAAGAAAAAGAAATGCAAAAAGACCAAATGGTTATCTGAGGAGGCCTTCAAAATAGCTGAGAAAAAAAGCTAAAGGCAAATGAAAAAAGAAAAGATATACCATTTGAATGCAGTTTCAAAGAATAACAAGGAAAGATAAAGCCTTCCTCAGTGATCAATGCAAAGAAAGAGAGGAAAACAATAGAATGGGAAAGGCTAAAACTCTCTTCAAGAAGATGAGAGATACCAAGGGAACATTTCCTGAATATTCATCGGAAGGACTGATGCTGAAGCTGAAACTCCAATACTTTGGCCACCTGATGTGAAAAACTGACTCACTGTAAAAGACCCTGATGCTGGGAAATATTGAAAACAGAAGGGGACAACAATGGATGAGAGAGTTGCATGGCATCATTGACTCAATAGGCATGAGTGGATAAACTCTGGGAGTTGGTGATGGACAGGGAAGCCTGGCATGCTGTAGTCTATGGAGTCACAAAGAGTCAGACATGAGCCACTGAACTGAACTGAACTGTCCACTGGGCAATTTGAAAATAATTAGAGTGTGTATGTGTGTTGGGGCCATGTGTGAGGTGTGAATCAGGCACAGGTGCCTGGAACACTCTGTCCCAGTGGCGAATCTGTAAGGGATGGGCAAAGTAAAGAGATGTTTGAGGCCATAGGGTAGGGGCCACATAAGGAGAACCTCCTGTGTCATACAGAGGAGATTTTATTTATCCTGTAGTAAACAGGGAACCATTAAAGAGTTTTAATCAGTGGCAAACATGATTAGATTTGCATTTTAGAAAAAATAACCTGGCAGTAAAAGCCAGGTGCACTGTGCAAGACTGGAGGCAAAAATTGTTTAGGAGCATATTATTAAAATCAGGCTGTGGCTAGGGTCTGCACCAGGGTAATAGCAGTAGCAATTAGAAAGGAGAGACTGGATACAAGGCAGGTTAAGAAAGTACAGTTGAGAGAAACTGACAATTGATTTTTCTCCAATACAATGGCAGGAATGATAGAGACGATGGAGAAGTCAATCATTTACTTTATGGGCTTGAAGACTCATGGGGGAAATTTGGAAACCAGACATCTAGTATAAAGGCAAGAGTTAAAGACTTAAACGTGGTTAAGATTACTCAGAAATCTTTTTGACTAGAGAGAGTAGCCCAAAGTTAAAAATACAGGGAAGACAAAAGAATACATAAAGAAGAAACATAGAAATTGGAGCCAGCAAAGAAAACTGAGAAAACGTGGTTAGTAAAAACTGAAAGGACCTTGGAAAAAGTAATATTATAAAAGGAAGTAGAAGAAAAGATTCCAGAGAATAGCTCATTCAGCAGAAATGCTGAAATGCCTTGTAATGGTGAGAGGAGGACTAAGAAGTTTCTTTGGATCAATGATTGTAGATGGCTGTCACTCTTTTCAAAAAGCAGACTCAATGAAATAAGGGCATGGGATGGCAATAGGTGAGCATAATGGACAAGATTGGTATCATGTTATAGTGGAATTTTAGTGGGAATTGAAAAATATAATTAAGGAAGGATGTATAAAGAGGCCACATGTGGTGCTGGTATAAAAACAATAGCAACTTATAAAATTTTACAGAATGAGACAAGAAATGAGAGAGAGAGGTTAAGAAAATACTAATCATTGGAGATTATAAATAGTGTTCTTAACAATAAAGCAGTAGATTATGCTGATATTTTGCAAGTGTTAATTTCATTTTGTATGAAAAACACCTAGATGAGAAGTAAATTTGAGACTGAGGGTTTTCTCTTTCCTTAAATGAAATAATATAAAGAAAAAATTCCGGTAAAAGCACACTTTAAGTGGGTACAGAGTCAGTTATGTCTGACTATTGGCGACCCCATGAACTCGACTCCGCCATGTAATTTTCCAGGCAAGAATACTGGAGTGGAAAATAATACTCCTCCAGGGGGTCTTCTGGAGTGAGGGAAGCATAAATTGCTATTAAAAAAAAATCTGTACTGTATTTGTACAAATTATAATACAAAAAGTCATGAATGGGAATTTTTTTTGGTAGATTTCCAAAACCCATTTATTTGCATGCAGGATGTCATTGATCTAGCAAATTTACATATGCAGATTCTTTATACTGGGTGTGTCATGTCATTTTAAGTTCTGATCATCTATTGCTTGAAGGGAAAGTGTGAAACTAATTACAGTTCTGAAAAAGCATAAATACTGAATGTCCTGCTATCATTGTAAATGCCGTCTACAGATTGTAGAACTGCTAGTCTCCTTACTAGATTATGTGAACATGAAAGGTTGTTGCTGAATCATGCAAAGATGCCAGGATTCTTGGCCTCCAGAGAAGAAGAATTCAATTTGGGGCCAGAGGTGAGGCTTGATCACTCAGAGCTTTCATGTAATAAAGTTTTATTAAAGTATAAAGGAGATAGAGAAAGCTTCTGACATCGACATCAGCAAGGGGTAGAAAGAGTACCCGCTCACTAGTGTTAGCAGTGGAGTTATATACTCTCCAATGAATCCAAAGAATGTTTGGAGATTGTAAAGATCTCACCAGACCTACTCCCATAATTTATATTTTAAGATAACAGCATTAGCTAGAGGGTTTAGTCTGGAGAATGCCTTTAGGCAGGATACATTATTGTTAATAATCCTTATAAAGATCAGATCATTTTAGCTCAATGATTCCTAGAATGTCGACTATCACTCTTGCCATCTCCTGTTTGACCACTTCCAATTTGCCTTGATTCATGGACCTGACATTCCAGGTTCCTATGCAACATTGCTCTTTACAGCATCGGACCTTGCTTCTATCACGTCACATCCACAACTGGGTATGGTTTTTGCTTTGGCTCCATCCCTTCATTCTGTCTGGAGTTATTTCTCCACTGATCTCCAGTAGCATATTGGGCACCTAGTGACCTGGGGAGTTTCTCTTTCAGTATCCTATCATTTTGCCTTTGCATACTGTTCACGGGGTTCTCAATGCAAGAATACTGAAGTAGTTCACCATTCTCTTCTCCAGTGGACCACATTCTGTCAGACGTCTCCACCATGACCCTCCTGTCTTGGGTGGTCCCACAAGGCATGGCTTAGTTTCACTGAGTTAGACAAGGCTGTGGTCCGTGTGATCAGACTGACTAGATTTCTGTAATTATGGTTTCAGTGTGTCTGCCTTCTGATACCTTCTCGAAACACTTATTATATTACTTAGGTGTCTCCTACCTTGGACGTAGGATATCCCTTCACAGCTGCTTTTGCAAAGCACAGCCACTGCTCCTTATCTTGGATGAGGGGTGTCTCCTCACTGCCACCCCTCCTGACCTTGAACGTGGAGTAGCACCTCATGGCCTTCCTGCACCCGCACAGCCACCGAGGTTGCTCCTCTTGGCCGCCACCCCTGACCTCCAGCGTGGTGTCGTTCCTCCTGGCTGCTCCCTCTGGCCTCAGGCGGTGGGTAGCTCCTCTCAGCTGCCCCTGCACTGTTGCAACTTGGGATTCTCGGCCACTGCCCCTGACCTCAGAAACAGGGTAGTGCCTCTCTGGAATGGGTGAGTTTAACTCAGATGACCCGTATATCTATTACTGTTGGCAGGAATCCCTTAGAAGAAATGGAGTAGCCATCATGGTCAACAAAAGAGTGCAAAATGCAGTACTTGGATGCAGTCTCAAAAATAACAGAATGATCTCTGGTCATCTCCAAGGCAAACCATTCAGTCACAGTAATCCAAGTCTATGCCCCAACCAGTAATGCTGAAGAAGCTGAAGTTGAATAAGTTTATGAAGACCAACAAGACCTTTTAGAACGAACACCCAAAAATTATGTCCTTTTCATTATAGGGGACTGGAATGCAAAAGTAGGAAGTCGAGAAACACCTGGAGTATCAGGGAAATTTGGCCTTGCAATACGGAATGAAACAAGGCAAAGGATAATAGAGTTTTGCCAAGAGAATGCACTGGTCATAACAAACACCCTCTTCCAACAAAACAAGAGAAGACTCTACACATGGACATCATCAGATGGTCAACGCTGAAATCAGATTGACTATATTCTTGCAGCCAAAGATGGAGAAGCTCTATACAGTCAACAAAAACAAGACTGGGAGATAACTGGGCTCAGATCATGAGCTCTTTATTGCCAAATTCAGACTAAAATTGAAGAAAGTAGGGAAAACCGCTAGACCATTCAGGTATGACCTAAATCAAAGCCCTTATGATTTTACAGTGGAAGTGAGAAATAGATTTAAAGGACTAGATCTGACAGATAGAATGCCTGATGGACTACGGAATGAGGTTTCTTACATTGTATAGGAGACAGGGATCAAGACCATCCCCATGGGAAAAAAAAATGCAAAAAAGCAAAATAGCTGTAAAAAGAAGAGAAGTGAAAAGCGAAGAAAAAAAAAGGAAAGATATAAGCATCTGAATGCAGAGTTCCAAAGAATAGCAAGGAGAGATAAGATAGCCTTCCTTAGCAGTCAATTGAAAGAAATAGAGGGAGGAAAACAATAGAACAGGAAAGATTAGAGAACTCTTCAAGAAAATTAGAGATACCAAAGGAACATTTATGAAAGATGGGCTCAATAAAAAACAGAAATGGTGTGGACCTAACAGAAGCAGAAGATATTAAGAAGAGGTGGCAAGAATACACTGAAGAACTGTACAGAAAAGATCTTCATAACCTGGATAATCACGATGGTGTGATCACTCATCTAGAGCCAGATATCCTGGAATGTGAAGTCAAGTGGGCCTTAGAAAGCATCACTACAAACAAAGCTAGTGGAGGTGATGGAGTTCCAGTTGAACTATTTCAAATCCTGAAAGATGATGCTGTGAAAGTGCTGCACTCAATATTCAGAAAATTTGGAAATCTCAGCAGTGGCCACAGGACTGGAAAGGTAATTTTTCATTCCAATTCCAAAGAAAGGCAATGCCAAAGAATGCTCAAACTACTGCACAATTGCACTCGTCTCATACGCTAGTAAAGTAGTGCTCAAAATTCTCCAAGCCAGGCTTCACCAATAGGTGAACGATAAACTTCCAGATGTTCAAGCTGGTTTTAGAAAAGGCAGAGGAACCAGAGATCAAATTGCCAATTTCTGTTGAATCATGGAAAAAGCAAGAGAGTTCCAGTAAAACATCTATTTCTGCTTTATTGACTATGCCAAAGCCTTTGACTGTGTGGATCACAATAAATTCTGGAGAATTCTTAAAGAGATGGGCATATCAGAGTACCTGACCTGCCTCTTGAGAAACCTATATGCAGGTCAGGAAGCAACAGTTAGAAGTGGACATGGAACAACAGACTGGTTCCAAATAGGAAAAGGAGTACGTCAAGGCTGTATATTGTCACCCTGCTTATTTAATTTATATGCAGAGTATATCATGAGAAATGCTAGGCTGCAAGAAACCCAAGCTAGAATCAAGATTGCTGGGAGAAATATCAATAACCTCAAATATTCAGATGACACCAACCTTATGGCAGAAAGTGCAGAGGAACTAAAAAGCTACTTGATAAAGTGAAACAGGAAATTGGAAAAGTTGGCTTAAAGCTCAACATTCAGAAAATGAAGATCATGGCATTTAGTTTCATCACTTCATGGGAAATAGATGGAGAAACAGTGGAAAAAGTGTCAGACTTTATTTTTCTGGTCTCCGAAATCACTACAGATAGTGACTGCAGCCATGAAATTAAAAGACGCTTACTCCTGAAAGGAAAGTTATGACCAACCTAGATAGCATATTCAAAAGTAGAGACATTAGTTTGTCAACAAAGGTCCATCTAGTCAAGCCTATGGTTTTTCCTGTGGTCATGTATGGATGTGAGAGTTGGACTGTGAAGAAAGCTGAGCACCGGAGAATTGATGCTTTTGAACTGTGGTGTTGGAGAAGACTCTTGAGAGTCCCTTGGACTGCAAGGTGATCCAACCAATCCATTCAAAAGGAGTTCAGTCCTGAGTATTCTTTGGACGGAATGATGCTAAAGGTGAAACTCCAGTACTTTGGCCACCTCATGTGAAGGGTTGACTCATTGGAAAAGACTCCGATGCTGGGAGGCATGAAGAGAAGGGGACGACAGAGGATGAGATGGCTGGATGGCCTCACCGACTCGATGGATGTGAGTTTGAGTGAAGTCTGGGAGTTGGTGATGGACAGAGAGGCCTGGCATGCTGCAATTCATGGGGTTGCAAAGAGTCGGATAGGACTGAGCGACTGAACTGAACTGAAAGATCAGACCTACTCCCATAATTTAAATTTTAAGATAACAGTTTTAGCCAGAAGGTTTAATACAGAGACTGTCCTCGGCGGGATACATAATCCTAAGGAATGTAGAGGGAAAAAGTAACATTGTCCTTTTTGTCCTTGAGAATTCCCTAGCCCTGTCTCCTTGGGGACCCCTAAACTTCTTATCAACCTGGCTAGGAAATGACTCTCTCAAAGAGTGAGTTATTTTATCCTAAAATTATTTAATCCACATTCATTAATTGTATCCCCTCAGTGAGTAATAACACTCATTTGTAAAATTTTCTGAGTGGAGTTTGTGAAGAGAGGACAATCTGTGCAGTGGTACTTGGAAAGATAACTGATCCATGCAGGGATTAAACCTGTGACCTTGTCTTTATTAAAATTTGCCCCAATCATGCTAAGCACCCTAAGGCATCAAAGCTAATATAGCATTGGTGGCTAATAAACAATTTCAAGTGAGAACATGCAGACATCCCTACTCTGAAATAAGATTAAAAAAAAAAAAAGACTGATAATAAATTAAAGAAAGTCTAGAATGTAACTTATACTCTCCAACCAATGATTGTGTTTAAAGAAGCTTATTCATGAATGTTACCTGAGGTTATTTCTGGTTGCAGATTAGTACATGTGTATGGCATTGAAATACTCATGATGAGGATAGCAATGATAGCAGCTCACTAACTTCACTAACATATGAAAATAGTATGAGTTGGAAATGGTATCAAAATTTAGGCGAGATGAGAATACTAGGTTTAGTTCCACCATGTAAAGAGCTTGAAACTGTACCTCTTTTCTTATAAGAAAAAAAGAAAATACTGAACACAGTGAAAATCAGTAATTTTTCTTGGGCCAACCAGAGAAATGAGGTGGCAGGACATGTCTCCATCCAGAAATTTGGAGAGGAAGGTGAACATGGAGTCACAGGTGAGAGCAGAAGCTGTTAGAGGCATACAAGTGTGGGGAAACCAAAGTGTAATCTGATGAACCAGTGGGGGCTGAGTGTGAATTTATAGGCGAACCAGAAACTTCTGGGGCTGCAGTTTTAGAGGAGCCCCACACTTCTGGAGGTTTACTTCCAGCACCCCACCAAGTTCTCAAAATGAAGATTGTAGAAAGATGACCTCTGGCCTCTGGCAGGGGAAATAAAAAGTAGATATTGTGAACTATACCTGTATTTTTCTGTAACAGATGTATATTCTCCAGAAAGGGTGGGGTGAATAACAGAGCCTTTCCCACCTGGAGAAGCTTATCTCTCCCAAACGAGTCCCTTCCAGACTTCCTATATTTCTTAAATGTAGGAAGAAAACTGTACTAATGGAGAAATGTGTCCTGAGGCACAGATCACTCAAGGCTGAGATTTAATCATAAAGTTAAAGAATATGCTCAGTCACTCAGCTGGGTCTGACTCAGCTGGGTCTGACTTTTTGTGACGCTATGGACTGTAGTCCACCAGACTCCTCCATCCATGGGTTTTTTTCAGGCAAGAACACTGGAGTGGAGCCAATTTCCTCCTCCAGGGGATTTTACCATCCCAGGGATTAAACTCACATTTCCTGCATCGCCTGCACTGGAAAACAGATTCTTTATCACTGAGCCACATAAGAAGCCCAAGATTAAAGAGTACTTTTCCCCAGTCCTAGGTAACAAACCAAATGGACTGGTATAAACATAGAGGATTGCAGGTGATATAAACAGAAATAACTAGACAAACCCAAAGACAAGAGATGAGATGAGAGAGAGAGAGAGAGAGAGAGAGAGAGAGAGAGAGAGAGAGAGAAAACACTGATGCTTTTGAAACATACAGCTATAGCAAACACTAACCACAACCCAATTTCTAGCCAGATAAGTATGAATCCTCACACACTATTTATCTTAGTCCCTATGGTGCTATGCCCAACTTTCAACAAAGAATTACAAGCTATGGCATAAAGGCAAGAAACAAAACAAAACAAAACAGCCTTAAGAGGCAAAGCAGGCAATAGAATTAGACTCAGATATGACTCTGATGTTGAAATTATCTGATAAAATTTTTAAAATAGCTATGATTTATATATGACTTATATTATTAGTCATATATATGACTAATGAAAGTGTGAACAATATGTGTGAATAGATGAGTAATGTAAACAGAGAGAGAGAAACTCTAAGACTCAAGAGGATATGCTAGAAATAATAATAAAAAACCTAACCATACTGAAGAATACTTCTGATGGGTTCAAATGTAGCAGGGACATAGTTGAGGGAGAAGCAAGTAAGTGAGTTGGAAGATAATTAACCACAATTTCCCAAACTGAAACATAAAGAGGAAAAAAGAGAAAATGAACATTAAGAACTGTGCAGTAGCTTTAGAGACGTAGGGTCGCAAAGAGTCGGACACGACTGAGCGACTGAACTGAACTGAGCACATTTGTATTTCAAACTTCAGGAGGAGAAGAAAGAACAGAAGACATATTTGAAGTAATGATTTCTGTGAACTCTCCAAATTTAATGACAGATCCAGCAAGTTCAGGGAACACAAACCAGTATACATTAAAAAATAAATAAGTGAACAACACACAAGCAAAAATCCAATGTTACCTTGGTATATCACATTCAAGGTGCAGAAAGCCAAAGGCAAAAAATAAATCTTGAAGCCATTCTGTAGGGCCATCCTAATTTCAACACAAGGAAAAACAAACAAACGAACAAAAAACACCTGTGGGCAAATATCTCCCATAGACGATATATGTAAAAATGTTAGCAAATCAAATCCAACAATGCTTGAAAGTTTTATATACTACAATGAAGCGAGATTCATCTCAGATGTACAAGCATGCCTCAAGATTCGAAAATCAAAGTACTCACCATATCAACAGATCAAAGATGAAAACCTGTACATCAGCTAATGGATGAAAAACCTTTGATGAACTCCAGCACACATTATAATAAAAACCCATCTCAGAAAACTAGGAATAGAAGGAGTCTTCCTCAGATTGACAAATAGCACCTACAAGAAACCTACAAACTAACATATTTACACAAGATGTGATGTGTGCGTGTGCTCAGCTGTGTTCGACTGTTTGCTGCCCCATGGATTGCAGTCTGCCAGACTCCTCTGTCCTTGAGATTTCCCAGGCAAGAGGAACGGGCTGCTATTTTCTTGTCCAGGGGATCTTCCTGATCTAAGGATCTAACTCACATGACTGGAGTCACCTGCATTGGCAGGTGGATTCTTTACCACTAGCACCACCTGGGAAGCCCCTTATACAAGATAAGGAACTGAACGTTTTCTCCCTAAAACTGGGGACAAAGTCAAGATGTCCTTTCTCAGCACTTCTATTCAGTCAGTATAGTGGAAGTCCTAGCTAAGCAATAAGACCAGAAAAATGAATAAAATGTATACGTATTGGGAAGGAAGATATGAACCTTTTGTTCACAGATGATGTGACAGTATATTTACAAAAAAAAAAAAGTGTTGCTGAAAACTTTTGCCACTAGCAAGTGAGTATGTTGTGTTTACAGGATAGAAGTTAAAAACATGCCAATTGTTTTCCTAATATAAAAGCAATGAATAAGTAGACTTCAAAATTACACCACCATAAAATTGAAATTCTTTTGAAATACTTACATGTAAGTATAACATAATATGAACAAAATTTATATGTCAAAATCTTAAAAACTCTGACAAAAGAAATTTTAAAATCTAATTGGCTTCTGCATATCTTTGTGTGTGTGTGTGTGTGTGTGTGTGTGTGTGTGCGCGCGCGCGCGCGACATGTTCTTTTAGAACGATTGCTCATTTTTATTTGGATCTTTTGGTTTTCTTATTGATGAATTTTACAAATATTTTTGATGCATTTTGCTTATAAGTTTTTTATCAGACATATGTTTTCAAATATTTTCTTTGTATGTGACGTGTTCTTTGATTTTACTAACAGTATCTTTCTCAGGGCAGAAGTTAATCTTAATGAAGTCTAATATCAACAGCATTGTACCTAAAATCTCATACCAAATCCAAGATCATAGATCTATCTATCTACCATATTTTATCCATGGACATCTACCTGGTTTCCATGTTTTGGCTATTAAAATAATGTTTATATGAACAACAAGGTACATGCATCTCCTCTAATTAGAGCTTTCTCAGAATATATGTCCAGGAGTGGGATTTCTGGATCATGTGAGAGCCTACTCAGTGGACATGAATGTGAGCGAACTCCAGGAGACAGTGAAAGACAGGGAAGGCTGGAGTGCCGCACACTCTATTTAGAGACTAAACAGCAATGATAACGCTACTTCAGCTTTCTAAGGGACCTTCACATTGTTCTCCATAATGGAAGTGCTAATTTACAACCCTACCAACAATGAAAAAGGGTTCCCTTTTCTTGACATCCTCTCAAACATTTATTGTTTGTAGACTTTCGATGAGGGCCATTCTGGCCAGTGTGAGATGAAGTTTCCTTGTCGCTTTACTTTGCATTTCTCTAATAATTAGAATGTGAAACATCTTTCCATGTGCCTATTGGCTATTTGTATGTCTGCTGTGGGGGAAAAAATGTCTATTTAGATCTTCTACTCATTTTTTTTTAATATCAAGCTGTATGAACTGTTCATATATTTTGGAAATTAATTTCTTACTGGTCTCATATTTTGCACATATTCTCTCCCATTCTGTAGGTTGTCCTCTTTTGTTTATAGTTTCCTTTGCTGAGCTTCCTTTGTGGCTCAACTGGTGAAGAATCCACCTGCAATATGGGAGACCTGAGTTCGATCCCTGGGTTAGGAAGATCCCCTGGAGAAGGGAAAGGCTACCCACTCCAGTATTCTCACCTGGAGAATTCCATGGACTATATAGTTCACAGGGTAGCAAAGAGTCTGACACGACTGAGAGACTTTCACTTGTCACTTGTTGCTGTGCTAAAGCTTTCAAGTTTAATTAGGTCACATTTGTTTATTTTTGTTTTTGTTCCCATTACTGTAGGAGACAAATCTAATATATATATATATATATAGTGATTTATGTCAAAGAGTGTGCCTCTTTAGCTATAATATGTTTTCCTCTAGCAGTTTTACATTATCAAGTCTTACATTTAGGTCTTTAACTGAATTTAGTTTTGTTTTTGTATGTAATGTTAAAGAATGTTCTAGTTTCATTTGTTTACATGTAGCTGTCCCAGTACCAATTATTGAAGAAACTGTCTTTTCTCTGGGCTTCCAAGTGGCAAAGAACCTGGCTTCCAGGAGACATAAGAGATGTGGGTTCCATCCCTGGGTCTAGAGGATCCCCTCAAGAAGAGCATGGAAACCCACTCTAATGTTTCCTGGAGAATCCCATGGAAAGAGAAATCTGACGGGCTACAATTCACAGTGTCACAAAGAGTCGGACAAGCTTAGTATGCACATCCCATTGTATAGTCTTGCTTTCTTAGCATAGATTAATTGACCATAAGTCTGTGGGTTCATATCTGGGCTTTCTGTTCTCTTCCACTGGTCTATGTGTATATTTTGTGCCAGTATCATACTCTTTTAATGACTAGTTTTGTAGTATAATCTGTAGTCAGTGATAGTAACCTCTCCAACTTTGTTTTATCTTGGTTTTACTTTGGCTATTCAGGGTCTTTTGTGTTTCCATAAAAATTGTAAATTTTTGTTCTAGTTCTATGAAAATTTTCATTGTTAATTTGATATGGATTGCACTGAGTCTGTAGATTGCCCAGGACAGTATGATCATTTTAACAATATCGATCCTTTCAATTCAAGAACACAGTATACCTTTCCATCAGTCTGTGTGGTCTTCAATTTATTCCACCAGCATTTTACAGCTTTTGAAGTATAGTTCTTTTGCCTCCATAGGTAATTTTATTTCTAGGTATTTTATTGGTTTTGATGCACTGATAAGTGAGATCAGCTCTTAATCTCTCTTTCTGATACTTCATTGTTAGTGTATAGAAATGCAACAGACTTCTATATAAATTTTGTATCCTGCAACTTTACCAAAGGTATCGATGAGCTGTAGTAGTTTTCTTTTGTCATACTTTTAGTATTTTCTATGTATAATGGCATGCAATCTACAAATAGTGAGTTTTACTTCTTCCTTTCCAACTTGGATGGTTTATTTCCTTTTCTTCTCTGATTGCTGTAGCTAGGACTTTAAAACCTATATTGAATAAAAGTGGCAAAAATGGGCTTCCTTTTCTTCTTCCTGATTGTAGAAGGAATGCTTTTCACTGTTGAGCATGACAGTAGCTATAGATTTGTCATATATGACCTTTACTATGTTGAGGAATGTTACTGGATGGATGGCTGTGGGGACAGGGGACCCAGATGGAGTATCAGCCCACTGGTGAGCAAGGTAGTTTCTGACATGGCTGGTTTAGGGATCCAGGGTACCTCAAATCTGGGGTCTGCCCACTGGTGAGTGGGCCCAGATCTCAGATTCACTGGATGAGGGCATCAAGCTTTCCTGGAGCTGCTGTCTGTCTCCTGGTGGGTGGGACTAGGGTCCAGGGCACTTTGGAGGTAGTGCTCACCCACTAGTAAGCAGAGTCAGGTCCTGAAATCTCTGGCTGCCGCACCCAGGGCATCCTGGAGCTGGTCTGGTGTTGTCTTAGTGATGTGTGATGCTGGATCCTTGGTCTGCTCTCTGAGGTGCCCAAGGCATCCCACAGCTGGTACCAGCCTTCTTGTGGATGTGCTGGGTCTTGCATGTACAGGCTATGGGTCTGTGATGCTCCCAAGACTAGTGTCCACTTGCTACTAAGTAGGACAAAGTTACTGTGCTCATTCCAGCTCACTGATGGGTGATCTGGTTCAGGGGTCTGAGTTGTGAAGAATTGGTTGTCAACTTGCTTGTTGGGAGAGTTGGGGCCCAGGTGTTCCCAGGGTCAGTGCCAGTTCTCTGGTGGGTGGAACCAGATCTCAGTGTCTCTAAGGACCACAGTGGTCCTGGAGTTGGTGTTGACTTGTTAATAGATGGAGCCAAGGCCCAAGTGTCCTGGGGTTAGTGCCTACCAACTGATGGATGAAGACAGATAGTGCCAGCTACTGGTGAGATGAGATTTCTTAGGGTCTCCAAGTTCTGGGGGCTGAGGTCAGAGACTTGAGGACATACATTGGTGGCCGGGGCTGGGTCACAGGGCTTCTGATGGGTGGAGAGAGTCTCTGGGCAATCGTGGCATCAGGGATTTGTAAGGCAGCTAGTTTGCTAGTGGGTGAGGTTGGGTACTGGGGTGGCTGTCTGAAAGGCCTGGTGTGACCTGGGGCTGGGGCCAACTCATTGGGGATTGGTAATCTCTAGATGCTAACAGTCTAGAGGGAGGACCCCAAAGCAGTACTAGACAGCCTAGGTACCTTTAGGACAGAAAGCCTTCCCCAAGTGGTGGCCATGAGCCTCTATGTTCCCAGGGTGGATTCCAGTTGCTTCCTTCCTCTTGGAACCCTCTCCAAGATGAGCAGATGGGTCAGGCCCAGTCTCATTTTTAATCCCTGCTTCTGCCCTGGGTCTTGGAGCATGTAAGTTTCCTGGGCACCTTTTAAGAGACCAGTCTCTTTCCCACAGCCTTCTGGCTCTCCCAGAAGTATACCTTCTGGCTTCAAAGCCAACATTATAGGAGCTCCTCCTTCCCACACAGAACCTCTGGACAGAGGGCTCCAGTGTGAGGTGTACTCCTTGCTTCTTGAAGAGATACTCTTCCATGTGTGGGCTGCCCACACAGGAATGTTGGTCTTGACCATCCCATGTCTCTATCCTTCCTGTCCTCCTCAGTATGGAAGACCTTTTCCAGAAGTCTTCAGTTCTTTCTCATCAATAGTTGCTCTGTATTCAGTTTAAATTTTGTTAAGTCTGTGGGATGAGGTGAGTTCAGGGTCTTCCTACCCTCCTTTCAAAGATTAACATTCAAAATATATTATATTACAATAATCTTAATAATGTTAACATTAGAAATGCTTTTAAGTGTTAGTGTATGAAACATTGGGAACTATCATGGGAAATAAAGATAGATTTCCTTTGAAAGAATAAACAGTGCAAATCACTAATTATGAATACAAATATTAAATATTTTTCTATTGAAAAAACATAGAATTTCTAGGTAAATGCTTTGTGACTACATAGAAAAGAAAGCCATGAGCACAAACAAATGATCATTCTAAGATCTGTGCTAAATTGAAATTATTAATTTTTAGATATGGATGATGATCAAAATATATTTAAATATCACTTTCTTAAAGAGATGGAAATACCAGATCACCTTACTTCCATCCTGAGAAACCTGTATGCAGGTCAAGAAGCAATGGTTAGAACTAGACATGGAACAACGGACTTGTTCAAAATTGAGAAAGAGTGTGTCCAGGCTGTATATTGTCACCTTGTTTATTATATACAAAGTGTGAAATGCCAGGCTGGATGAAACCCAAGCTAGAATAAAGATCACTGGGAGAAATATCAATAATCACAATAATAATATCAATAATAATATTAATAATCTCAATCAATAATATGCAGATGACCCCACCCTTATGGCAGAAAATGAAGAGGAAATAAAGTGCCTTTTGATGAAGGTAAAAGAGGAAAGGTAAAAAGCTGGCTTAAAACTCAGCATTCAAAAAACGAAGATCATGCATCTGGTCCCATCACTTCATGGCATATAGATGGGAAAGAAAAGAAACTCTGAAAGACTTTTTATTTTCTTGGGGTCCAGAATCACTGCGGATGATGACAGCAGCCATGAAACTAAAAGACGCTTGCTCCTTGAAGAAAAGCTGTGACAAACCCAGACAGTGTACTAAAAACAGAAACATGGCTTCGCTGACAAAGGTCCATCTGGTCAAAGCTATGGTTTTTCCAGTAGTCATGTATGGATGTGAGAGTTGGACCATCAAGAAGACTGAGTGGCAAAAATTAATGCTTTCAGACTGTGGTGTTGGAGAAGACTCTTGAGAGTCCCTTGGACTGCAAGGAGATCAAACTATCACTCCTAAAGGAAATCAACATTGGAAGGACTGATCCTGAGGCTGAAACTCCAATACTTTGGCCACCTAATGCGAAGAACTGAATCATTAGAAAAGACCCTGATGCTGGGAAAGATTGAAAGCAGGAGGAGAAGGGGATGACAGAGAATGAGATGGTTGGATGACATCACCAACTCAATGGACATGCGTTTGAGCAAGCCCTGGAAGATAGTGAAGGACAGGGAAGCCTGGCATACTGTAGTCCATGAGGTCAAAAAGAGTCAGACATGACTGAGTGACTGAAAAAAAAAAAAAAGAAAAAAGAAAAGAAAAGCTGAGTGATGATGTTACATTTTATGAATTGCATTAAAATTAGAGTGAATCTAAGCAATGAAGAGTCTACTGAGAGAGTTTTATGAGAAGCAATTGAAGGGATTGGATTTCTTATCTAGGATTTAAAGACAATAATTAGATTATGCATTAGACTTTTTGATAGAGTTATTACTTTTTTTTTTTTTAAGTGGAAAGGAGAAGGAAGTTGTACTCTACATAACCTTGTTAGCTCAAGTAGGAAAATACAGCTTCAGCTGAAACAAAAGACTTTTAGTTGGACAAAAATTCAAAAGTCATGTGATGAGTTTCTGTCATTGGGGACATTATAGCAAAAGCTATCAAGATATTTTTTTCAACATTGTTTCATATAATATCCTGTCTTTAGAAGATACTAACACAATGGATTCTAAGTTTCTTTTCAAATCTAACGCATGCCCAACTTGGACATAAAGTCAGTAAAATACATACAAATCATGTGTCCAAAGATGTACGATTTGACTGATAAAAATTTAAATACACTGACTAGTGAGTGGAGCAAAGTGGAAGTGGATATTTGTCAGGGAACAAAGGACACAGATTTGGTGCAGATATAAAGGATGTGGTGATAGCATGCTACAGAGCCTGGTGACTGGATTTGAAGAGGAACTTTCCCTAAGCTCTACCCTGGAAAAGGTACACAGGTAACTGTGGGATTCATTAATAAAGACATAATTAAATAAATGTAGTGATAAGGAGTAACAGAAGAGACCGACATTAAAATATATTTGCTAAATTAACTCTTCTTGAACACAAAATGGGAGGAAAAGTCAATGTATGTTTATCGGGGCAATTTGATAGGAGGTAGCAGGAACATGCTGCACTCACAAAGATCCTTGGATGAGGGTACAGCCACCCAATCCAGTATTCTTGCTTGAGAATCTCATGGACAGAGGAGCCTGATGGGGTACAGTCCATGTGGTTGCAAAGAGTTGGACATGACTGAAGTGACTTAGCACAGCATGCAACAAGAACTTTAAAACAGAAACAGAGATTATCTTGAAGAGGAAGAAGGTATTGTAGTCTTTTTCTTCTTCATATATTAAAAATGTTTTTCCAAATATCCTGTAGATAATTAGTTTTACATGATAAATAAAAATGATAAAGTAGTTTTGCAAATATAAGAATGAAAGATTGAAGTTACAGTATAAATTCTTGTTAGTGAAAGCCATCTCCAAACCTTATCCAGAGGTAGATCACTAGGCAGTGATTGTTTAATAATGATCCTCTGAAAACAACATTTTTCTTAATGTGAAGAGCCATGTGGAGCTCTTACTGACACTTGGAGTCCTTCTAGTAGCCTTGGTTCGGAAAGGAAATGTTGAAGTAGCAGTTGTCTAGTTGACAGTAGCAGTGCAGAATGGTTCCTACTGAAGACTATATAATTGGCCTAACTTAGTTGCATGAGAAGCTTTTCAATTTATAGGTCTGCACAGATGCTCTTCTGTTGGATGGAAAATGAATGCCAGGTAAGGAAAAGTTACCAAGTAACCCCCTACCTTGTCAGGAAAAGGGAATATTTCAGGACATTTTCATTTCCCTCTCGGTTTTCTGCTTTCGGGGAGGGTGTGCCCCTTTTATTTCAGTATTCTTTCTATTGTCACCTTTTCTGTCTTGCTCCTGCTCTTCTCCAAGTGTCCATTTTGCTTCCTCTCCATATCCACACTCTCCTCTCGTCTTTCTAAATGGCATTCTGAAAAGCACCAATGCATAGCAAAATAACATTGGGTATACGCATTGGGTCCCTAACTAATAAGTTACATTTTTACCAATTTTAGTAAAAGCTTCAGAACACGTTGTTAATCTCTCTGGGGCAGCTGACCTTCCACCGATCCCTGGGATTGCCATAGGTCAGCAATTAGCACCTTTCTGACGCTGAGCATTTGTTCCAAGGGCATTCCGAGATAAATAATCTTTAGTAAGATGAATCTATCATTCTTTAGTAAGATGAATACTGTTGGTCTTAAAGAGAAAAAGGAGCTTCAAGTTTCTAGCGCATTCCCTTTCTCCTCCAATTATCACAATACACATCACCACCACATTTTACCACCACCAAAGAAAAGTGCTAATTGGATGGATCAAAGGACACTAATTAGATGACTTTTGTTGTGGTATATCATTAGCTGGAGGGGTAGTCTATACTGGAGAAGAGATAGCTTTTTTCCTTTGGAACTTTTTAATACAGGCAGAGTGATAAAGTGGCTTGGGCTCCTCCTTCTCATTTCTCAAAAAAACTCTCTCTTTCATCTCATACTAAGTGTCTGTCTCTGGGTCCTTTTCACTGTCTCTCTCTTTTTCTCTTCAGTGAATCTGGAGAAATGTGACATAACCCATTCCTTTGTGTGTGCATGAGCAACCAGGGTAGATTTTTTTGAAGGTCACTGCCATGTACATTGCGCCATTCTTAAAAATCTTTGTTAGAGAACTAGGCACATTTCCCTAAACAGCAGGAAAAGTTCTTTGCTTTCTGAAGACTGATATGATCTACAGTTGCCTTTCCTTGATGTTGGAAGAGGAGTCTGAACATGGACGTGAAAGGTGAAAGCTGAAAGGGCACGCTATTCTGCAGCTATAAGGTACCTTATGTTAAAGCAAAAAGAAAATTCTCTTGTTCCCAGTATAGCTCATTAAAGTTTCACACTTGGGTTTGGAGCCCAGCTTAATAATAATATAACTCTTTTGAACTGCTAAGAGGAACAGCTAACTGGTACCAGATAAGATTCAGGAATTTTTCTGTTCCCTCTTGCCTAAAATCCCACTTGCATCATTCTATCAATGCCTATAGCAAACTCTATGCTCACTCCTTTCCTCCTCTGTATCCTCACTAAAGTCTCTAGACTGTAACCTCTGTTACATTTGAACCAAATTGGAAAAAAAAAATAGAGATTTCCCTTCAGTAAAAAGATTTTATCCTCTGGTGCATTATAAATATTATAATAAACCTGAAACTTGAGTTAACCGAAATTGTTACACAGTCAGCTTTTTAGGAAAAAAGTCAAATGACCCAAAAAAAGCATAACAAACCAAGTTAATATCAGGGCTTTGGCAAAAATGCAATTTCCAGAGTTTTACTTATACTCACTAGAGTTGCTGTCTGATCTATGCCCATAAAATGAGGATTGATGTTTAGAATGATGTCCCTGAGGCACTGAGGATTCTGAATCATGAAAGATTCAATTACCTTCAATAAACTGAACTTAACCATCTCAAGGAAGGTGATGAATACAAATTAGAAATATCATCAACAAGCAGTGCTAAAACACAGAGGTTTTTTGATTAAGTATCAAGTAACTAGCATTTCTGATTTATTAGAAACTACATAGTCTAGAAAACGGAAATTTTCTTTTTTTTCTGAATGTTTTTATTTTTTAAAATATAAATTTATTTATTTTAATTGGAGGTTAATTATTTTGCAATATTGTATTGGTTTTGCCATACATCAACATGAATCCATCACAGGTATACATGTGTTCCCCATCCTGAACTCCCCTCCCTCCTCTCTCCCCATACCATCCCTTTGGGTTATCCCAGTGAACCAGCCCCAAGCATCCAGTATCATGCATCAAACCTGGACTGGTGATTCATTTCATATATGATATTATACATGCTTCAATGCTATTCTAATTTCAATAAGAAGATAAAATCAGATTACATAGTGCTTTATAGATGTTTCTAAAATAAAAGCAAAGAAGTTAATTCAGTTAAAAATAATATCTGTGATACAGTGATTAATATGGAGAAGAAGCAAAAAGACTAGTTTTGGAACCAAGTCACAGGTAGTGTGGCAAAGGAGATGGAATAGGAGTAACTCAAAATATTTGGGGTATTTGGGTAGTCAACTGTTACCTATGGTTACTTATTTGATAGTATAAATATAATTGGTGCTGTACCACAGTGTGCTGAACCACAGTGAAACACACATAGAAAATTTCAGCACACTGTGTTACAGCACCAATTATATTTATGCTATCAAATAAGTAACCATAGGTAACAAATGACTACCCTAATACCTCAAACATTTTGAATTAATCCTACTCCATCTCCTTTGCCACACTACCTTTGACTTGGTTCCAAAACTAGTCTTTTTGCTTCTTCTCCATATTAATCACTTGTACCACAGATATTATTTTTAACTGAATTAACTTTTTTGCTTTTAATTTATTTTAGAAACATCTATAAAACACTATGTAATATGATTTTATCTTCTTATTGAAATTCAGTTAATGTCACTGTCTCCCTTCTCACTCTGGTGCTGACAAATAAGCTAAGTCAGATTCTTCAAACTATCCTTCAAAGGGAATGTAGAAATGGATCCTTGTATAGATGAGGACATAATATATAATGCTGTTTCCAGTCAGGAGCACTGTGATTCATTGCTCAATAATACTGACACAAATTGATAGGTATTTGGAAGAAAACAAAATTAGGTTCTATTCTAGAGAACATACATCAGAAATTTCAGGTTAATTAAATATTTATGTGTAAAAATAATAACACTATAAATGTAAAAAAAAAACTATCAGTATAAAAATAATATCATAACAATGTACGGAAATGTAGGTGAATAAATGTAAAATCATGTAGGGAAATCCCAAAACCCATATTCAAATATGGAAACTGAATTTGCATGGAGAAAGTCCTGTAAATTAAGTTAATTGAGAAAAATCAGATTTATGGAAAATATTGGCGATATGGAGCATGGAAAATATAAGAACTACTTAAAGCTTGATAATATGGAGATTAACAATATGAAAGGAGCAATGAAGAAAAAATATATTAACAGAACAGGCATTTCACAGAAGAGCAAACCCAAACTGCAGAAAATTATGAAGAGACAGTCAAGCTTAATGGTCATCAAGAAAGTACAAGTAAAGTCACCTCATGGTATCACTTTTACTTATCAAACAGACAGAATCTTAAGTCTAAAAGTGTTTATCTGTGTCACCACCAGTGATGCAGATGAGACAGTACTTTCTTCATTGCTGCTGAAAATACGAGTTGTGCATCCTTTTTAGAAAACAGCTAGGTAACAGCTACCAATAAATAATAACAAAAGCTGTTTGACTATGCAATCAAATGAGGGCAATTTTCCCCACAAGGAACTTTAAACCAGCTCTAAAATGTATATGCATACATGCCTATTTGCAAGCACTCATATGATTTCAGAAGTTTTTTGTAGTGTCAAAACCCTGAAAAATGAATATATGTGCTTTGTATATAAGAAATTAAATATGGAATAAAACAAATTATGGTCAGGGGAAGAGATAACAGGAAGAGAAAAGGCAAAAATAAAAAAATAGACAAAATGGCAAAAGACTGATTTAAAAATTATTCATACAAGCATTTCTGTGAAAAGACAAGAGGTTTTTGTTTTTAATGAATAAAACTAAAATTCTTCAGAATCAAAAGAAAACTTTCTGAAAGCAAAATATATTGTCAGTATTATCAAATGCTATACCTAAAATTAGTGTATTTTTGTGTAAATTCTTTTCTTGAGAAAGGTGGTTTCAAAAGAAATAACCTGCACTAGGTAATTTGTACCACATAGAACTTGCTCACTGGTGTCTCCAGGCCAGAACTCTTTCCTACTTTGTGTGGCTGGCTCTCTTCCCTCCAAACACCCTTTTATAAGTGATCACACAATCCCACTTTTCTTTTTTTTCTTAGTGCTTAGCACATTAATCATCTATATATTTATTACTTTTTCTCTCTACCAGAGAAGAAAGTTCTGTGAACCTCGTCTGTCTTATCCATTATGGAATGTCTTTTCCTAGCACCATGATTACACAAAATAGGTTCTTTGCTGGTGTTTGTCAAGTTAAGGAATAAATATTTTAAATCCCTTTTTGTGTCTTCAGATCCCTTGTTACCCATTCAACTATGAGGCAGGGTATAAGTGTTACTTTGAAAGAGAGAGACAGAATTCATTTTATTCACACTACATGTCAACCACTGGACTAGTCAGTGCCTTGTAAATTTTGTCTCATTTAATGTCTTCTATGAACCATACCATGACCCGCATACTGTGATGGCAAAATAGGATTAACTATTTTCATTTTATAGGTGAGTTTACTGATAATAATTGAGGTGAAATAATTTACCCTAAGACCATAGTCATAGTAGTCAACATAGTGAAGACTAAAAGACTAAAATACAGGTCACTAAGAACCACATCAAGTGTGGTGTATAGTATATTACACTTCTTCAAATCTTACAATTCACTTTAGGCTATGAAAGTTTCTAGTGGATCCAAGCTTTTAGAAGTTATTGTTATTATTTTTCTATTAGTATAATCATGGGCAATTTACCTAACTTGTCTAATTCTCATTTTTCATGTTAATAAAGTTGATAGTAACAGTGTCCACCTCATAAGATTGTTTTGAGGATTATTAAAATCATTAATGCTGCTGAAAAGTGAAAGTCACTCAGTCATTTCTGACTCTCTGTGACCCCATGGGCTATACAGTCCAGAGAATTCTCCAGGTCAGAATACTAGAGTGGGTAGCTTTTCCCTTCTCTAAGGGATCGAACTCAAGTCTCCCACATTGCAGGCGGATTCTTTACCAACTGAGTCACAAGGAAAGCCCAAGAATACTGGAGTGGGTAGCCTATCCCTTCTCCAGGGAGTCTTCCCAACCCAGGAATCAAAACAGGGTCTCCTGCATTGCAGGAGGATTCTTTACCAACTGCTTAGAATGCATCTATTTTGAAGAAGTGTTCAAAAAATACTAACAATGAAGTACTTTTCTTAAAATTATGAGTGACATCTAAAACTTAGGAAAATAAGTGACCTGTGAATACAAGATCAAAGAAAGGTGAAGAAAAGGACTTGGATTCCTTCTATGTTATTATAAGCCTGTGTTTTCCCCTGTTGCTTCACACAAAGTTACCTTTTGAGGGGAATGCATTACTTTATTAATATAGTATTTGAATGGTCAAACATGAGGTTCACCTCTGAATCAGAGCATGGCTTCTAAAGTCTCTTTTCACTTGCAGGAAAGGAAGCATCTGAGACAGGTACTGCTTCTGTGTTGAACAGAATTTTAGTAGTTAAAATAGTGAATTCTTATAATAGTGACCGTGGAAGCAATGTATCCTAAGTATGCCCTAGGATACTTCACTATTATCAAGTCTGTCCAAGCCAATTCTGCTTCACAAGGATCCCTGGTGTAGAGTCTGTGTGCAGTGATTGGCAATGTTCGGTATTAAGAACCTGGGGTTATGTGGCTCTTGATCTCAGCTGTTCTAAACAAAGGCTGACAATTTGGACTGTTTGACCATGTGCAGGCAGAGGGCTAAGGAGAGCTCTGGGCCTTGATGACTCATTTTCACCAAACCTCAAGCCATTTGCTACTCTTTTTTCTTTCAATCAAGGATCCAAAACATGTTATCCTAAAAAAAAAATAACTGAAATACATGTGTGTCCGCTAGTTCACTCATGTCGGACTCTTTGCAACCCCATGGATGGTCGTGCAGCAGGCTCCTCTGTCATATACTTTATGTTGTTCTTAGCTGGTTCCCCTTAAAGTCATGGTAATGCACAGAAGTCAGAACATTATCTTGTTCATTAAATCTTAAGAAGCTTTACTAACCTATTGAAATTTCTAACATTTTGAAAGCAGGCAAAGCAAAACGTGGCTCTCAGGAGACCTTTAATCAACACCATAATAATCTGTAGTTTGTTTAGCTGGAACTATCTCCCACATAATCTTGTTGTGGTTTGTTGTGGTTCAGTTGCTAAATCGTTTCAGATTTTTTGTGATGTCGTAGACTGCAGCACATCAGGTTCACTTTCCCTGTCCCCAGAACAATCTCCATGAGTCCAAACGATATCAAGGTCCTAATCCTCAGACACTATGAACACGTTGCCTTACAGGGTCAAAAGGACCTTGAGCACATGATTAAGAATCTTGAGAAGGAGGATGTTATTCTGAATTATCTCTGTGGGCCAAATGTAATCACAAAGTTTCTTATGAGAGGGAGGCAAGATGATCAACGTTAGAAAAAATAGATAACAAAGATGAAACTAGCAGTTGTAATGATGCCCTTTTCAGATGGAAGGGATGACCACTATCCAATGAGTGCAGGCAGACTGAAGACTGGAAAGTTAAACATAATAAAAAGACCTCTACCCTCAGAGCCTCCAGGGGAACATAGCTCTGATGACTCCTTGATTTTTCTGACCCAAGGAGAGTGAACAAAAATAATTTCTGTTAAGTCACTAAGTTGGTGGTAATTTTTTTACAGCAACAATAGAAAATAATACAGATTATTGATGTAAATAATGCATTCAATAATGACATTATCACCAAATGTGTGAGTAATGAATCTACAAATAGGCCATCCTTCCCATTATGGATGGTTCTCATTCAGGAAATTTATCTTTTCCATGTAGGAAAGCCTAGAAAATTTTTGATAGCCTATAACATTGTGGCTATATATGAGTAAACATGTTTTTAATGGCAAGCAATAGAAATCTCTAGTTTCTTAGATCCGATATTAAAATGAATTAAAAAAAATATGCCGGTCTCATGGAAACCAAGAAAGAGCTTTAAAATCAAACACCTGGAAAACAGGAGCCAAGGCTGATCTGGGGAACTCTGCAACAGGCATTTCCAGGGTAAACGACAAGAGTATCCAAGTGAACATGGTCTGGGCTCCAGCAACTTTAAGGATCTATGTCTTAACATTTATCAAAATGTTAAAGCTCCTGATTGACACAGATTAGACCAAATATAGACTTCCCCTGTTCTGCATCTGCCAGTCATGGTCAAGGAAAAAAGGCCACAGATAACAGTGTGGAGGCTGGAGGGCCACCTCTGTGTGTCACAGCCAATCCTAGGGGAGGAGGACCCACGCAAGATAAGCCTGACCCCGAGAGCTGCCCACTTGCGGTGCCTGTGACAGCATGGCTATTGCTGGGTTCATCTGTTTCTTTCCTGAGGCCCAGGAAAGGGAGATTAAAAGGTGGAGAAAGCCCTCAGATTTAGCTTAATTACAAAAGATAGAGAAAAACATTCAGATTTAGCTTAATTGAAAAAGATAATGCGTATTATGACTTGTAGATAAATAAAAAACCAATAGCTATTAGTTGAAAAATACTCCTTAGGAAATTAAACATTAATAAACAAATATAAATATAATTAAATGGGAAATAAGAGAGAAAAGTAATAGGCTTCAGATATTCATCACTGAATCTATATGCCCAGAAAGTTTATCTCCATAACATTAATGTTGTCTCCTTTTTAAAGGCAAACCCAGCCCACTGGGGTAAGGAAAACTGGATTAGAAGCCTCTCTTCACTGTTAACCAGATGTGAATCTAACGTATAATTAGTTGCTTAACCCACAATATGTCAATTTCTTTGGATGTCAAATAACGATAATAATACTGTGAGGCATTATTAGAAGTAGAAGTCATGGAAAGTAAGCTTTCAATAAATATTAGGTGTACTTTCCCTTTCCTCAGCATAAATTGGAGCAAGTCAGAGTGTGCATGTGGTGAAAAAGCATGGATGCTTATTAGGAAGGAGGGGGAATTTTCTGTGAGAGACTAGTCTGTTCGTAAACCTCTCTATTTCTAGTACACATCACAGATCACTTTTCCAAAAATATGGTTAAGCTCATAAATAATTTATCTACACAAGGAATGTATGTGTTTATCTGTGGGTCTGCCTGCTTTAGAACTCACACTGGCATTTTATAACCTATTTAACTATGCCCTTTATAGCTACTATCTTGCATTTTCATCTTTCTAAGGAAATAACTTACACAAACACATGCAATGCAAGTGGCTACGGAGGTGGCCCTGGAGAATGGATATAAAGACTGATGGAGGGATGGGAGTAAATGACTGATGGAGTAAAAGACTGATGGAGTGGAGAAAATGAAAGAGGAGCAATATTTGCAATAGCTGGTGTCCTCTGTGTGGTCAGTTTGTGGTAATTACACAGATAATCTTCAGAGGGTAAACTTTTATGTGGGGGGCCTCGGCCCAGCAGGGGCAGGGCCGTGCAATGGTTGGGGAGGGGGGTGGCGGGGCTCTGGAGTAAGGCTGCCTGGTTGCAAATCTCTGATGCTGTTTTCTAGCTGTATGACGTTGAAGAATCTATGGGTGTGCCTTTTCTTTTTGGTAAAAGAGCATAGTTCCTTCTTTGTAGATTGATTTATGATGATTAAGAGTAAGCGTTCTAGGCACTTAGAGAGCATATGATGTGGTGCATAACTCTTTGCTTTAAAAAGTAACAAAAATGTTGATAATTATTGATTCATCTTACTGTATAATTTAGCATTCCTGTCTATTTTAGGCAACTAAACCTACACATAAAAAAAATGGGCAGTCTGGATTTATTTCTTTTTTTCCTTGTGTCCAGCCCAATTGCTAAAGAATAGTAGATGTTCACTGTGAACTTTCTTGCGCTGAATTTAGATTATTAGAATCACTCATTAAGCGAAACACATGAACAGACAGTTGAAAATCTTACCCAGTTCAGGCACCAACAAAACACCAGTTTCCTTGTATTCTTTAAATGACGATTTTTATCCTGTGTGTAAAACACTCAGAACGATCTTTAGTTGTTGTATTATTTTTTTTAAAATACTAGACATCCTGTAAGATGGAGTGAAGCTAAACAATGATGGATTAATTCTAACTAAGAAGATAGACTCAAAATCCTTCACACTGCTACACAGACAGATTTTGTCCAGTGTGTCAGGTATGCTGTTATCATATATATTTGCACCCCTTGCTTCTGCACTGATCTCTCTTCTTCACTGGCAGTGACAGTCTCAACCTTTGTTGCTGCCCTGAGTTCAGTTCAGTTCAGTCACTCAGTCATGTCCAACTCTTTACAACCCCATGAATCACAGCACACCAGGCCTCTCTGTCCATCACCAACTTCCGGAGTTCACTCACAGTCACGTCTGTCGAGCCCGTGATGCCATCCAGCCATCTCATCCTCTGTCGTCCCCTTCTCCTCCTGCCTCCAATCCCTCCCAGCATCAGAGTCTTTTCCAATAAGTCAGCTCTTCTCATGAGGTTGCCAAAGTACTGGAATTTCAGCTTTAGCATCATTCCTTCCAAAAAAATCCCAGGGTTGATCTCCTTCAGAATGGACTGGTTGGATCTCCCTGCAGTCAAAGAGACTCTCAAGAGTCATCTCCAACACCACAGTTCAAAAGCATCAATTCTTCAGTGCTCAGCCTTCTTCACAGTCCAACTCTCACGTCCATACATGCCCACAGGAAAAACCATAGCCTTGACTAGACGGACCTTAGTCGGCAAAGTAATGTCTCTGCTTTTGAATACACTATCTAGGTTAGTCATAACTTTTCTTCCAAGGAGTAAGTGTCTTTTAATTTTACGGCTGCAGTCACCATCTGCAGTAATTTTGGAGCCCAAAAACATCAAGTCTGACACTGTTTCCACTGTTTCCCCATCTATTTCCTATGAAGTGATGGGACTGGATGCCATGATCTTCGTTTTCTGAATGTTGAGCTTTAAGCCAACTTTTTCACTCTCCTCTTTTACTTTCATCAAGAGGGTTTTTAGTTCCTCTTCACTTTCTGCCGTAAGTGTGGTGTCAATTGCATATCTGAGGTTATTGATGTTTCTCCTGGCAATCTTGATTCCAGCTTGTGTTTCTTCCAGTCTAGTGTTTCTCATGATGTACTCTGCATATAAGTTAAATAAGCAGGGTGACAATATACAGCCTTGACGTACTCCTTTTCCTATCCTGTGATATAAAATGAACCATATCTGCATGTCTATTTTGCTGAAATGAACTCCATGAGAGATTTGGGGACCTTCCTCTGTGCTCTTTTGTCTCTTGTCCTTGTGAGCCTAGTCGTATCTGATTCTTTGTGGCTCCATGGAGTATAGGCTCATCTGTCCATGGGATTTCCCATGTGAGAATACTGGAGTGGGTTGCCCATTTCCTTCTCCACTGGTACTTATTAGCCTATCAAATAGATGTGAAAATTACCTTAACTCTGTAAGTCAAAAATAATTAAAGAAGTGGTGATGGTGGTTTAGTCTGTAGGTCATGTCTGACTCTTGTGACCCCATGGACCTGGAGACATAGCCCGCCAAGATCCTCTGTCCATGGGATTCTCCAGGTAAGACTACTGGAGTGGGCTGCCATTTTCTTCTATAGGAATCAAAACAAATAGAAAGAAAAATGTAAAATAGGTTTTATAATAAAAACCAACTTAAATATTAAAAAAAATTACTTGATATCCCTTCTTATTTCATCAGAGTAGCTAAGTAAACACATATAAGGCATAGATTGTGATATGTATACTTTGTATGCTCCCTATAGAATTAAGGGAATTCTATAAAATCATGTAGATACATTTTATTTTAAAGCAGAATGTCAAGAATAACATGGACTGTAGCCTGCTAGGCTCCTCTGTCCATGGGGATTCTTCACACAAGAATACTGGAATGGGTTGTTGTGCCTTCCTCCAAGGGATCTTCCCATCCAGGACCTGAACCCAGGTCTCCCACATTGCAGGTGGATTCTTTACCATCTGAGCCACCAAGGATACTCAAGAATACTGGAATGAGTAGCTTATCCTTTCTGCAGGGGAACTTCCTGACCTAGGAATCAAACCAGGGACTCCTCTATTGCAGACATATTCTTTACCAGCTGAACTACCTGGGAAGACATAAGCATTTATAAGGATACAGTCCATGGGTTGCAAACAGTTGGACATGACTGAACTACTGAGCTAACTAAATAAACGTAAAGCATGAAAATAAACTAAATATACTACAGAGAGGGATGTCAAGGAAACCTTGGTACAAACTTAAAACATGAGTCAGGCCATGAGAAGGATGGATTTGAAGATAAAAGACATGCATAAATACATTAAGTTAAAAATTGACATATATGCATATATTCTTATAAATATATGAGAATACATAGGTATATTCCTACATACATATGTAGTAGTCACTCAGTTGTGTCCAACTCTTTGCAACCATGGACTGAAACCTGCCAGGCTCCTCTGACAGGTTATTTATAATTTTATAAATATTCCTCCAGGCAAGAATACTGCAGTGAGTTGTATTCTTCAGGGGATCTTCCCGGCCCAGGGATCAAACCAGAAGATAAAAGACATGCATAAATACATTAAGTTAAAAATTGACATATATGCATATATTCTTATAAATATATGAGAATACATAGGTATATTCCTACATACATATGTAGTAGTCACTCAGTTGTGTCCAACTCTTTGCAACCATGGACTGAAACCTGCCAGGCTCCTCTGACAGGTTATTTATAATTTTATAAATATTCCTCCAGGCAAGAATACTGCAGTGAGTTGTATTCTTCAGGGGATCTTCCCGGCCCAGGGATCAAACCCAGGTCTCCAGCATTGCAGGCAGATGCTTTAATGTCTGAGCCTCCTTGGAAGGCCATGCCTACATATGCATATACATGCATGTCTATTATGTTCACAACTATGTAACAAAGCACTAGGAGAAATTTTTAAAACACAATGAAAAGAGTACCTGTACCTGAACATTATTAATTACTGAGTTAGATTGGGTTTAAACTATAGGTTTAATCATTAACACAGCTTTTATTTGCTAATCTGGTAAATTTACTACAGCAGTGATATCTAATGAAGGTATTGATAAGAGAAGAAAATGGAAAAGCCATCAAACAGTGTAAGTTTTTCATATCATTGCCCCCAAAGTTTACTTCTCAATTACCCATAATTACTGTGCTTGGAAGAGACTGGGCTGCTGTAGGCAATAAACACACCCAACTGTTGTAATCTAACTCTTTTCAATGCATCATTCTCCTTTTATTTCAGATTTTATAATTTACACTTCCAAGCCCACAATGTTAAAATTCTTCTCCTTTCATCTTTCTATTTTCTTAATTGGTAAGGAATACATTCTCTTTAACCTTTATTTATAAACT